>JAULCD010079365.1:0-11794 GCA_032361085.1 Calliostoma canaliculatum
TTCATATAGGCACGTTTGCAAACCTTGCTGACATGCGATTCACAGCTGAGGGTAGAATCGAAGATAACACCAAGGTTTCGTACATTCAAACTGGGTTCTATGATACTGGATGAGACTTGTAAAGCGGGAAGTGAGATTTTTGGCCTCTTCAGCTTGGATGTAATAATAAGTAGCTCAGTCTTGTCTTCGTTGAGTTTGAGACAGTTCCTGGTCATCCAAATCTTTATTTCATCAGTACACCGTATGATCCTGTCGAATGCATCATTGGTTGATACTTCATCATTGGGCTTGAAGGACAGATACAGCTGAGTATCGTCTGCATACAGGTGAAAGCAAAGATGATAAGATCTTGCAATATCACCGAGGGGGGAGGTATACAAGGTGAAAAGAATAGGCCCAAGCACAGAACCTTGAGGAACACCATACCGCAATTCTGCCTTTTCAGAAGTTGATCCATCTATATACACTGCCTGGTGTCGATTCGACAGATATGACTGAAGCCAGAGAAGCGATTCTTTAGTGACACCAAATCTGAATTCAAGGATATGCAGTAGTATTGTCTGATCAATGGTATCAAATGCAGATGATAAGTCAAGGAGCACCAACATAGCTGCACCTTTCTTGTCAACAGCTTGTAGGAGATCATTTTGAACACGTACGAGAGCGGTCTCCGTACTGTGACCCTTTCTATAAGCTGACTGTAGAACCTCCATATTACCAGTTTTCATAACATGTTCATTTAATCTTGAAGCAACAACACGCTCTAGTACTTTTGAGACAAATGACAAGTTAGACACTGGTCTGTAATTTTTCAACTGGTTGACGTCTAGCTGTGGTTTCTTTAACAAAGGTGACACAAGAGCATCCTTCATTACAGCAGGCACAGTTGATTCTAAAAGAGACTGATTTACCACATGAGTAATCACAGGGACAGTTTCATCTAAACAGTCCTTGAGAAGCCAGGTAGGAATAGGATCCAACGTGCAGGATTTGTTTTGACACTTTGAAATGATATTTCTGACTTCCGTCTCACTTGCTGGAGGAAAGCAAGATAATGGCTGAACATCTTTAGGGAAGTAGTTATTGATTGTCAAGGAAGATGATATTGGGATTGAATGTTCAAGGCTTGAACGGAGAATCTTAATCTTTTCTGTGAAATAGTCGGAGAAAGCATTAACCATTTCAACGTCAGATGGGAAGTTTGGTAAAGACTTTGACTTACCCTTAAAGAGAAGTCTGTCACACAGTCTATAAATATCTTTTTGTCCTTTGGAGTTTTCAATAGCGTCTTTGAAGAATGTCTTCTTTGCCTGGCACACGAGGGTATTAACAGCATTGCGTTGGGCTGAGTGCATCTCCTTGATGACTGTCAAACATGAAGAACGCATCTGCCTTTCCAGTTGCCGGCGGTATTGTTTAGCTGCCCGGATCTCGTCATTGTACCAGTCTTCACTGGTATGGACTGTCACGACACGCTTAGTCAATGGAGCATGATCTTCGATAACTTTTTGGATCTCTCTATCGTAGTGGCGAACACAGTTCTCAACTCCTAGGTCGTGGTATCCGTTCAGTGCTGTGTTAAGATCAGACTTAAGATCTGGTAAAGAAATACTTTTCCACTTCCGGAATGATAATTCCTTTCGTGGTCTCCTGGGCACATAGAAACTAGCTGTAGATAAGATAGCAAAATGATCAGACTGGACTGAGTGATCACATGCCATTATTGCTATGTCAAGTTCATCCTTCCGAGTGATGATAAGGTCCAGAGTATGTCCTCGAACATGTGTTGGCTCTGCGACGTGTTGTACAAGTCCATGAGACACAAGAACACTGAGGAACTTCTTTGTCTCTGGGTGTTGAACATCTTCCACATGAATGTTGAAGTCTCCAGATATGAGTAATTTACCAGGGATTGTATTGATAAATTCCAGGAGACACTCAAACTCAGTGATAAAGTCTGTTCCATCTTGACACTTATGTTTTGTACTGGTCCTACCTGGGGGTCTGTAAATAGCACACACCACCATTGTTTGACCGTCTGATTGAAGTCTTATAATTAAAATTTCCAAAGAATAAAATGACTTCTTAAGAACAACTTTGGAACATTTAAGACTATCTTTGTAGACAACAACAACACCACCACCTCGCTTTGCTGTCCTAGTTAGATACCAGGTGGTGTCATCCTGTTCATAGTCATTTCATCCAGATTGTCATGTCTTAACCATTTCTGTGTTAGGATAAGGACATCGTGTTTGTTATCCCCTATTAAATCTCTGATTGCCTGAGATTTATTGTTGGATAAGGTATTTGTTTTTACCAAAGCTTGTCACATTTCTCTTCGAGGTAAAGTCCGAATTTGGGGCATAGGTGCTGATTTTATTTCCCATTCGGTATCTTCTTCTGAATTTCTTTGCACTGCATATTGACAAAGTCCTGAGAGATTTAAGTGTAGCCAGTGGTATCGTGTGATTGTGTCTTTGATTGCATAACTCCTCGCTTGAATAGGCAAACATTGTCGATAACAATGACAGGGTAATCAGTGTACCCATCCGCATTGTTCTTCAACTACTAGGTGTCAGCTTAGGGTCCATTGTGAGACTCCACACATAAACAAAGGATCAATTAGTCGTCAACAAAAGACAATGGGCCAAAGAAAAATTGAGTGTTGAAAAATGTCAGCAAATGTAGAAAGTTTTCCTGATATTTGCTGAATAAATCAAACATGAGAGTCACATAGATTGTGATACCTGACACATTATACAAAACTTGTGCAAATTCCAGGGTGGACACTTTAGTAGTTCTTGAAATGTACCCAGTTTTGTTTAGAGCTCCTAAAAGGTGCAGCCAGCCAGGCGCACACTATAGACTGCCGATGATCGTAATGATCATTGGACACTTTTTCTGCTGAATTTTGAATCAAACACAAAAAGGGGAGCTGGAATAAACAGCAAGTTATACACATATGTCTTAACATGTATATTAACGAGAGCGCTAATAATAGTTAAGATGCCTTAGTCTTACGATAGCTTTGTAGAATGGGGGCCTTTGGTAATTATTGTTATAGTTTAAAAATCAAGGTTATTTGCTTTAAAAATTGTATTAGTTCGCAACAAGTACTTTGCTTCTGATAAACATCTGATTCAGTGTGCCCCGACAACACGTCACAATTTGAGAACCACTGCTACCTATTTGGAAAAGAAAAAAGAAGTTATACAAATGCACGAAAAGATTGCGAGGATCAGGGGTCACACCTTGTGTCAATCAACACCCAGGCTGAACAGGATTTTCTTGGTAGACAAATAAAGAAAGGTAAGTAACATGGACGTGTATTGTTGTTTCTTCTGCCAGTATGGTTTTAAAATTAAATTTGGTAAATAAACGATTTTAAAGGAGGGTGGTTGAACGTAAAAAGGGTGGGACCCGAACCTTTGTTTAAACAAGACTTTTGTTAACTATACAACTTAGCAAAACACCATGACATCACCCAAGCTTAATAAAAACTTTTGGTCAAACACATTGAAAATACACTGGGCTACACTAAAGTGCTGTTAGTGTTAAGATGATCGTAAGTAACTTTTGAAATAATGTCCTATGGAGTTGTTTCTGATCATTGGCTTACGACTGTCGACTGTCGTAGAGCAAAAATCAATATGAAACCTGTGCCAAATTGCACCGGTTCTAAAGCGATCGCTACGACAGTCCTAAACACTTACGATCATTTTAGCCTAAAATTGTTTTGAGGAATAAGACCCAAAATCAACATTGTCCCGGCTTTTCTAACGGTGTGTGCTTGATGCGCACGAATTAAATTTATAGATTTTATGAGGTTTTCCTCTTTAATGAAGTGTCACAAAGGCATCACAGAGGATAAATACCATCACACTGTCTGTAATATTTATACTTATGTCCATGCTATTTTACATAGCCTGTAGGTTGAGATGGTTCTTTTAGTCGCCTCTTACGACAGAAAAAGGTACTGTTGACCTAATTTAGTTCTGAGGCCCCACGAGGCATAATCTGAACTAAATATTGACATTTCTTTTGATAAAGCACAATTTAAGACTTGTATGGCTGCAACGATTTCGGCCATGTCCTTCATTCTTAAACTGGTGAAGGAGTAAGCATAAATTGGAAGGATCGGGAGAATACTAAAAAAGAACGTGTCATCCTTAAACAATTCTTTATTTATGAATTTTGACATATTTTTAAAAATATTATCCAGCCTGTAGATTTACAAATCAGGCACCCGTTTCATAAATACCTAGGACCTTTTTGCCATTTGACAAAGCAATCACAAATTTACGACCCCGTAAACCATATGACCAAGTCAAAGGTTTGGTTTACAAATGCCACAAATCATTGTCAACTGTGTACTATACAAAATGTCACAAAACTTGATGGATGATCAACTTCTTAACTGCATGAAAACAATGGTATAAACTACTGTGCCAGAAAAACGATACCAAAATAATTCAAATTCAACTCAAAGAAACAACATAAGATCAATAAAAGCACTGCTGTGTTTGAAAACAAAAAGATTAGGTAACATAATGTTCATATTTTAATGTATAGATCATTGTAGCTGTCAATAAAAGTCAAGACAAGCCCATAACATAGCAAAATCAATCAGTATTTGGTATGCCCACGATGGGAACCATGCAGGCTGACGTGCTGAGTATGTCAGACGCCGGATAATGTGCTGAGACATTCATCGCCACTCCCCTTAAAGAGTGTGCACAAACTGTTGTCTGCTATCGGAAACTACGGAGCTTTCACAAACGTGTCTCTTCAAAAGATCCCACAAGTGCTCTATGGGTGGCATATCGGGTGACCTAGCAGGCCAGGAAACCGTGTTTACAATGATTCTGTGCAGGAAATCGGCAATAATTCGAGTTGTATGTGGACTGGCGTTCTCATGTTAATACAGGAGTCGGTGACGATGTTGTTGCGGGAATGGTGTGACAAAGGATTGCAATATCCGATTTAAATTTAACGGTGTGCACTTACATTGCCATCCAATACAACAATGTCTGGCCATGGATTCCGCCCCAAATCATGACGCCAGTGCCACCAAAGGGCGCAGTTTTCCCGTGTCCTTTCGCATCGTCGCCGATAAACTTTAGCCCTGCCATCATTTCTGTACAGCTGAAACTTGCCCTTATCAGTAAATAGTACTCTCTGTCATTGTCTGTTCTGCCATTGTCTGTTCTGCCATTGACGGACATTGCATCCCCACTGCAGACGTCGACGTCGATGTTGCCGTTTAAGTTATACGCCACGGTAGACTCTGTGAGTGCGGATACCATGAACAGTGATACGGGTGCAATCTTAATCAGGACAATGCCTCTGTTTCTCGCATCCTGTACCAATCTCGGCAGGATCACTGATGATAAATGGACGGTAAGATGTCAACGGCTTTGCACTGATTTATACCGTTGTAGTGCTAGTGCATGTTGCTGCACGTGAATTTTATCGTGTACACGCATTGTTTTGTATTTAAGACATGTTATGCAGAACGCTGCCCCATAACGCAACATTGTTCATGAAGAACATGAACGTTATACCGTGGCGAATGTTCCCATGTACTTTATCATCACTAATATTTTTTTAAACAAACAATATGTCATTTTAACTTCTAGTATCGTTTTTTTTTGCACGGTGGTTTAGATTCTTATACCGTTTTCAAGCTTCTAGTGTATAAAAAGCAAAAAGGAAACGTCGCTTTTATGCAATAAAGAAGTTGATCATTCATTCAGTTTTGTCACATTCTGTTCTTCTAAAATGCCTCTTAAACAGTTCGTGTACTTTACAAGAATAACCCTGTTAACAACTATTTTATGACATTTGTATTGGCATATATTATGTGAGCCTGTACACTGTTTTAGCAAGATCTCGGGAATGGTTCTGGATTGGCATAAGTGTGGAAGACCCGCTGGTGTGGGAAGATGGGACTTATGTTAAGTATACCAACTGGAACAAAGAAAAATCCGAATGTTATTTTCCCCCTTGTAGAGCCGTGATGTCGGTTGGGAGCAGGTTCATGTGGCAGATCCGTCAAATCCACTATCCTTGTGAATACATATGTGAAATGGCACCAAACTAAGCTTTACATGGGTCCCATTTCACAAAAGTCATAACTTTACAACATCGTAAACCATGCCACTTGGTTCATGAATTTGGCTTACAAATGCAAAAAATCGTTGAAAACTGTGCAATTTCTAAAGAATTTTTTTCCTTGGAAAGTGCACATTTTACAACGATTTTTGACATTTGTAAACTAAAAAAATCCACTGCTTCAGAGATTAGGTTTACGATGTCGTAAAGTTACGATGTCTTTGTGAAACGGGACCCTGCTCTTATGTTTTATAATAATCTGCTCTACCTTTTCACAATTTTAAAAATATGGTGAAATTGATGTAGAGTAGCACGGTGTGTGCAATATAGAGACTACTGTTACTGAGTCACGCCTGTACCAATATCTAAATCATTATAATTATCAATCAATGCACAGTTTACTCTAAGCCAGATTCTTGAATACCTAAATCATTGTAAGCTTCCACCAATGCACAGTTTACAACGATTTTAGCATGAACTGATCCCATTGGCTCGGTGTTTGTATAATATAGATATCTGTGGTTGATAGGAAATGTGAATATTTCTGCAACGACTATGATGACTGACACGCAAATTACACAAATTATACTTGTATGAATGTTTCCTGTATCTACTAATACTATTGTTTGTCCTGCCCTACTCGAAGACACCAGTTGAAAAAGCTTGCGGTGTCACCCTAGGCTCGTGTCTTTGTTCAAAGTTGGCCTCTGTTCACCCAGCATTACAACTAGGTACCTGCTATGGAAGTTTGTGAAGTATGAATGCAAACCTTCAATGCACGCCTTCAGTTTGGTTTGTATATTTCCCACTGAGTTTGACACTGAGTAAACTTTGAATCAAATGACCAGGGGCCCGTTTTACAAAGACGTCCTAACTTTACTACGTCCTAAACCATGTCACTCGGTTATTGGATTTGGTTTAAAACTTGTTTTTCTTTAGAAATTGCACAGTTTACAACCATTTTTGCATTTGTAGACCACATCTATTACCTAGTGCCATGGTTTAGTTAAGTTATGACTTCTTCGTATAACGGGTCCCAGGTTGAAAGAAAACGTGTGAGCAGTCTAGAGACTTGCGCTATATAAGTGTATATGTTAAATGTATCAATACTACTACTCATAATAATAATCTTTTATATGGTAATAAATGTTTGCCTCTGGTGCAAAATAACGCCAATTTCTCTGTTTTACTTATTTCTCAGCGAGGTAATTGAAGTTACTGTTGTCCAAATGAACTTGTTTGTCGGGATCTCGAGATCCTTGTTTCTATCTTATCAATAACTGTGTATTTATTCATTTCAGAATCACTGTAGGGATATTCATGAACTCAGCTTTATCAATCTAGCTCTATTTTATACTTGCAGTATAATTTTCTTTTACAATGGGGCAATTAGATCAGGTATGTTAATAATAAATATTATCAAAATAAATGCCAACAAAATCACACTTAAGCTAATATTATATTCTGGGGGATTTTTACATGACACGTTATTTTGATAACATGGAGAGATATATAGACAAGCGTTTACCCTGAGAACTTGTTCATGGGAATTTGTGCCTTAAAATATTAGATTTAATTGCTACAATTCGGACTTTTGTTGTAATTAAAACAAAAGTGAATTGAGCGAATATTGATGTCACTTTAAGGGTGCTTGGTTCGTGAGGCTTCCATAAAATAATATCTTTACTTGTTCATTCGTGGTAATTTGTTTAACAGCTGTTTTAAACAATATATGACTGGATATATTTAACAGAATATTAAGATAAAAGTTTGGACAATGACTAAGACAAATGTTGAGATTATCCATGGTTTCGAGCTAGCACGGAGAAACATGGCCATGGAAACTTTGACAAAAACAAAGCCTTCGACGAATAGTTAAGGTGATACTTAAGGATTCGAACACACACCCTCAGAGTGGCCAAATGGTTAAGGAGTTACGATGCTCAGTGCTGGCGATTTGGTGCCTGACTCTGAGGGTGTTGGTTTTAATCCAACACGGGACTCAACCACGCAAAGTGATTTAATATTCACTTTTTCAGACAGTGTAATCCTAAATATACCATATAGCTGTGTATATCACTGTCTAAATGGCATAAAACTACATTGTAATGAGCTTTAAGAGCTGTGTCAATTTCACCTACCACCGTTGTTTCACCTTAAATATCGGTCGCAAGGTTTCATATGTGTTGATGTCTCCTTGGTCGAATAATGGACACATAAGATGGATGAAATTACTCGAACTATTTAGATCAGTGACCACCGACCTCTTTATTATCCTCTGGTTTATTTTGTCACTAGTCTATGATGTACGGGAGACACTATCATTGTAATCAGCTCTTATGTTATTCTGTTAGAGTAAGCTCCCTTTGCATCTTCGTCTGCAAGGTGACAGTACCGTCACTGTCTTTTTTTTTCTCTAACACATTTTTCGTAACTGTTTAAGGTCTTTGTCATATTTTTTTGTTTTGTAGATCATTAATTATAATTTCGAGGCAATGCACGACTATTGAGAACACGCCATGGATACATTTGCCAACTGTCAGTTTAACAAACACACCGTTTCACCACAAATCTTCGGTTTCATCATACAAATAGTGAGTGAGTGAGTTTAACGCCGTTTTCAACAATGTTTCAATTATATCGCGGCAGTCAGATTTTACAGCAAAGAAACACTTTGTGTGGCTCTGTGAAACCTGCGAATCCCGGCTGGTACTTACGAACCAAGGGTGATGCAAGCATTGCACCCTATCCGTACAACCTAACAAAACAGTTCCCACTGTTGAGAGTGAGTGAGCTCCTGGAATCTTTCCATGTGTGTGTTTCTGTGTCTTCTTGTACCAGTTCGGGCATTTCATCAAGTTTAACATGCTATCTCACGAAGACATGGTGTCGCAGTTTGCATGAATAGCCCACTCAGCTGATTATACTGACTCTGAGACAACCAGTCCTTACGACAAACTATCGCAAGAGTGCAACTTCTATAACGTCTTTTGATCTGACGCTGCTTGGGATCGAACCTCGAGCCTACCGCACACTTAATGTATTTTATCTGAGCAGATGCTCTAACCACTTCACCATGGATGCCGGTGTAGATGTTGTCAAGACAATGATAACTTAGTAAACATTGTTTGTTTTTTCAGAAACATGAAGAGAAATAATTTATTACCATCACAGTACATATTTTGTCCACTTTTAATAAAGAATTTTTTTGTATAGCATCAGAAAAAGTCAAGATTTTAAAATGCTTTTTAGAGCTATTTACTAGTTTAAATAATACTAAATATGTTTAAACCAACACTAAGTGATTTCCTTATAATTGCTGCCATTTCATTTACATGGCTGTTATATTCAGTGCAAATGAGATGTGGGGCCTTTTCACGAAGACGATGTAACGTTAGGACATCGTTAACCATAAAACTAGACCAATGGTTTCGGTTTACAAATACCACTATTGTTGTAAATCGTGCACTCGCCAAAACAATTTATTTAAAAAGTGCACTGTTTACGACAATTTTGCATTTTAAACCAAATCCTTTAATCCTGTAACGTGGTTTACGATATCGTAGTTTTACGCCGACTTTGTGCAGTCGCATCCTGGCCACACGTATAAACATGTCACTGAGGAACTAGGTTAAACATAACAGTCGCTATCTTGATCCGGAGATGAGGGTTAAGTAGTGTCCTTGGTGTCACGCTCAATCTTCCAGGTCAGGGTTTAGCCTTCAGTTTGTGGAATACATAAGATTTAAAACTGTGAATATCATTTGCTGTTGAATACCTACCTGTCGGAGCTTTTTTTAACACATTATCACAGGATAAGTTTTCAACAGCATAAGTATCGCAACACCCATATACATATATAGCTGTCATGTTGACATATATACAGAGGTAGTCTTGAATTCAACTCTATGGCATGTGAAGGCCTTCATACTAGTCTTTATAAGATGCATATCAAGCTCGTGTTCAATCTGGGGCACATGAAACGCATGTACCCCTTGCAACGTGAAAATCGTGATTTGGAAATCTGTCACTGAATTACTAGCATGTTACAAGGCATTGTTTGGAGTGGTTCACTTACAGCGCATATGCCACAGAAATGGCCGCAATCGACTTAAAGAAGCTAGATATTTTGCCAGAAGATTTGTCAAAAGATATTCGTGGACATAAGGCAGCTCGATTTGCATGGTGTCGAACAGGTAATCACTGACATAATGTGTCATGGCAAAAAATACATTGATCTGATGATAATAAAGTATGTGTAAAAACACTTAAAAACATGGCATATGCAGAAAGGACTATTCCGAACAAATTTCATTTACGGTGGTAACAGTGAGATGCAACCTTTATGGCCAACGATACCAAACAGAGATCCTTGACAGGGTTGTAGTGTCTCATTTTGACCACCAAGCTCTAAACACAAGGCCAATATTCATGAATGATAACGCAAACCACACGTGCGCGTGCTGTTGTGGATTTTCTGCATCAAGAGGCTGTCACTAGCCTACCTTAGCCAGCCAAAAAGCCTAGACCACAATCCCCCGAGCGTATATAGGACACTCTTGGACACACCCGTCAGAGGGAGCCACCAGTGCATAATTTTGATGGGTTGGAATAGGCACAACACAAGATGTCGAACATTCCCACACAGGAACAGATCAGATGGGTCATTAGGTCAACGCAGTAAAGAATGAATGGTGAATTGAGCTGGAGAAGGTTACACCAGATACTGACATGTTTCTCTGTTTTGCAACTTGATTAATTTCCTGAAGATGACAAATGGAAATTGACTTATAAATGCAAATATAACTGTTTGATCTATAGTTTTTCTCACTGTGTATTTTCCATTTGTTGTTTTTTTGTTTGTTTGTTTTTGGTTGTTTTTTTGTCTTTTGTGTCAACATAAACACATTATGATTTTTACCGACAATTTGATTTTAAAGTTTTTGTATTGTTACATATTTGCTCTACAAAGAACACTGAGCCACCATTGTTTAACACGCATAACATAGCGCTGACATCGAATCGAACACTAGCAATTTAATCAAATAGTCCTATTATATATGTGCATACAATGGAACATCGAATTGTGAAACTGACACAAGTTAAGCCTGGCTGTGAGGGTTAAGTATTTCCTGTTTTGATATCAGGATTTCCCTCGTGCACATCCGGACCTTTCACTCTGAATCAAATCGCCAACTGTATACTACTTTATACTCCTAACAACATGGCGGCTAGCACGGCTGCTGTAGTACTTCTTGTGTCGATTTTTGGGGGGATAAATGTTGTTTTTACTTTACAAAGTGAAGATCCAAGATTTGTGGATTTGTTTCTCAACCTACGGGAAGAGGTAAGAAAAGGATTCTTTGAGCTTAAACAAGAACTTGAACTGGAGGAAAGCAGACGCCTGTTGATGGAGAAGAAACTGGATATGATCCTTGCACGTGCACAAGTCAACGGAAGTGTTGAGCAGACGACAGTAACTACATCACCGACAACAGAAACTTTAATTTCCAAGTCACTCGGTAAGTTTATCTTTGATTTCTAACGAATTTGTATATTTGTGTTAGAAATGAGTGACTATTTACTGTATTCCTTTGCGCTAGACCCCATAGGGTTTCCGGCGAGTGTCCTCGGGCACTGGCACTGCAAAAAACCCCACCTAAACAAGCCTTGTTTTTCT
>JAULCD010079476.1:0-11794 GCA_032361085.1 Calliostoma canaliculatum
TGTGTGTGTGTGTGTGTGTGTGTGTGTGTGTGTGTGTGTGTGTGTGTGTGTGTGTGTGTGTGTGTGTGTGTTAGGTATGGGATGTTGGATGTGGGATGTGGGATATAGGATGTGAGATTGTTAGGAGATGAGTATTGTGTCCTGGTGTCAACTCCTGTGTGATTATAACATTCTTCAGTCAGGAGTTAAGGAGGCAGAGACTAAAGTTCTGTACTTTAAACCACATAGTGACAGTGTACTCACTCTCGAGTCTCTTGCGGCGACGTCGCACGAAGAAGAGGATGAGCCCGACATTGAGGGTGAGGAGGAAGATGCCGACGATGCAGACGACAAGGATGATGATGACCGGCACCTCGTCTGTTCCCTGCAGTGTCGACGTCGAGATGTCCTCCGGGGCCGCCACATCTGCAACACACATCACAAGTATACTCCCTTGGGTGTTGAGAATTAAGGGTGCAACACACATCACAAGTATACTCCCTGGGGTGTTGAGAATTAAGGGTGCAACAATACACTGGTGCACCGATGATTGCGATACATGGCATACGATACAATACAAGATACAGTTTTGCTAGTGAATTGATAGGCTATGATACAAAGACAAGAGCTCTTTTAAACAAATTACCAAAGGTTAAGTTTTCAACAGTTTTACAGTTTTAAGTCGTTCTGAACAGCACAATTTGGTCAGATTTGCGGCAGGGAAAACACCTAGTGTGGTTGCGTACAACCTGCGAGTCTTGGCTGGTGCTGATACCAGCATTGCACTCTACCTTTACAGCTTTTGTGGAAGGGTGTTCCACCACTGAGATGGATGCTAAACTCCCGAAACTTTTATGTGCATGTGTGTATGTCTGCTAGTACTAGATTGGATTTCCACCAATTTGATGGTGCTAGCTCACTAAAATACCATACTGCAGTTAACATCAATACCCCACTCAGACACAGTATAAGGACTCCAAGCCGATCTGTCTTTACAATATCTCATCGTAAGAGTGTAAATTTTATGACATCTTTTGATCTGACGCAGCGGAGTATTCAACCCGCACCTACTGGTCTCCGCACTAAAACTTAACCTCTACACCAGAATCTCTGGTACCTTATCACAAATCTGTCATAAATTAAGAACATGAGTGAACCATCTTTCTGAGCCAGGGATTTAGCTTTACAAAAGCCAAAATTGTTGTAAACTGTGCACTTTCCAAAGAAAGACAAGTTTTTCTTTCAAAAGTGTGCAGTTTGCATCGACTTTTGGCATTTGTAAAGCAAAACTCCTGGCTCAGAAAGATGGTTTATGACGTAATAAACTTATGACGGCTTTGTGAAACAGCCCTGTGAGAGCTTCTGATAGTGGCTGCGATGAACAAAGACGACTATTGCCTGCCGACACCTAATTAAACACACAACGGCCTTTGCCGCCAGGTTTTGAATTTTTTATGAGGCGACTGACTTTTTTCATTTCCTTTTTCAGCTTCTAACAAGAATCTAAATCTTCAGCACCAATTTAACTATTAAGTTTCAAAGTTTGTACAAAACTTAATCGTTAAACTGCTCTTGAAGGTTGGGCTTTCTGAAAAATTTAATTGGAGATTTTTTGTGAATTTTCTTTCCCGACACTGGTCTTTGCTTTTAATTTTTGGAGCTAATTTTGTTTCTGTTTGTAAAATAAATATCAACCTCACCTGTAAGTTTTCACTTTTTACTTTTTGGACTAATCTCGCTTATTACACTTGAAATTGCCAGTAAAACTAAAATTAATTTGGTTTAAATTTTCTTTGAGTTTATTTTATACATGATAGTACATAGTTAACCCTTACCATGTGGCAATGTTTGTCGTTATTTTTTCGAGTGGGCATACTGGATAGCTCAGCGATTTCACCCATCCCAATCCTGTCTCAGTGAAATCATGCCTCACTGAACAAGGATAAGTTTTTAACAACTTATTTGGGGTAGAATTTTAACAATGAAATAAAACAAAATTGGGTCAAGGGTCAAGTAGAGACATTATGTACATGTACAACTCACTTGATGTTTTGGCCGAGATGAAGTTAGCCTGAAATTCGCTCTTCCCTTTGCTATTGAATGCCAACATGGTTATTTCATATTCACTTCCGAGTGTCAACCCTGTGAATAAAAAATAAAATGCATACAACTCAAAACAGTCAAATATTGGGACCATATTTTTATTGATAAATTTAAAATGAAAACATGTTAGATTTGGTTCAGCAGATCTAAATAAATCCGAGACATAACCATAGGTAGAGACTCTTCATTTATTACAAAGCAGGGTGGGCTGGCATTGTTTTGATTTTATATCATTAAATTTATTTTGGTCTTACTATTACATAATCCCTGTCAAAATTTTGTGTGACTTTATCCATCAACCACTCAAATCTTTTATTGAGAAATACACGCCTGGGTCCCATTCCACAAATTTACCAAAAAGTCTTAACTTTTATTATAGCCTTCTTGTACTGAGAAACAATAGCATTCTGTGACAATTCTTTATATGACCAACCAAATTGTATATATATATATTCGTGACATTAAAACATGTCCTATTTTTTCACAACCCACTCCTAATTCTCACGATCCTACTACCGCCCCCTTGAAAAACCAGTCTCTGCATAAAGCTGACCACGTGAACTTTTGTAGCTAAATAGATTTTACTGTAACACAAGAGACCGGTCATTTATTACAGAGGGGGTGGGTTGGAGGAATTCAGGGGTCACCCAAAAATAGGACACGCTTGAGGGGAGGGTCATGAAAATAAATTACACATCTTTGGAGAGGGTCATGAAAAAAAAGCTGTTTTTAAGAGAGGGTCATTAAAAAGTGTGACAAGCATGCAGGGAGGGTCAGCTTTTTTAATACATGACTGTGCCACAAAACTCCAACCAATAAATGATTAGTCTCTAAGATTTTTTTTATGGCAGTGGCACATTTAAGATATATCTTTGCCATGGTCTTACAATAGTACACTAATAATCTGGCCCGCATTCTACAAATTTATCATAAGGGTAACACACCTTAACTTCACCTTAGCTCTCTTGTGACAAGAGTGCTAAGATGAAAGCTAAGACATCTTAGCTTTATGAATATTTGGAACATGATTTTGCTCTTTCCCCCAGCTTCCTATGTGTTTGTTAACTGAAGTGTTCAACGGTCATGAAGACGCTTTGACTAAGATCGATCTTAGCTCACGATAGCTTTACAAAACAGAGCCCTGATGACATTTCTCCACTCATCTTCTATCACTTACCTTTCAGTGCTTTTGTTGTCGTCCCTGGGTTGGTGACATCGATGTACACAAAGCCTCGCTCTCCTTTCCGATTGTACCGGATCTGGTAACTCTGAACAAGTCCGCCGTTGAATCCCGGTTTCCAGGATATAGTGATAGTGTTGTGTGTGGCGTTCACAAACTGGATGTCGTAGGGTGGGTCGGGCTTACCTACAAAACAAGATCCAGAGAATAGTTGTGGGAAAGCTTAAAGATAAATTCTTTGAGAGATATTTAGAAGTGGTACAGCATAAGTCAGGACTTAATGAATGTCAACTTCTTTGAATGTATATTTACTATGTTTCGGGGCAATTGCTTGCTCCATAGGTGAACGCTCGCTCCAAACATTGCTGCACAGAGTTAAGAGTTAAGCAGGAAAGTAGATTTAGTTGAGACTTATATTGTGACCTCTCTTGCTGTATAAAATCTATCCTTTGTGGAGCTCTTTTAAACAAGAGACAGGATAGGTATTAACCCTTACCGTGCGGCTCATGGAAATATATGGCTAATAGCCTGACCCAGATATTTCCATGAGCTGCATGGACAGACAGGCAGCGATGTTGAGTGAGGTACTAAATGGGATAGGTGAACCCTTAACAATTCCAGGACACTCCACTCAGGATAAATTTTCCAAAAATTTGCCGCACAGTAAGGGTTAAACAGCCTCAGGTTGGGCAAATGCATTGAGAAATCAATATATGAAATCATATTAAAGATTTTCACCAATAGAATTCATCAAAATAATATTTATCATAATATAAATTTAAACAGAAAAATGTGAACATGGTTTAAAAAAATGATAAAATAACTGTTAAATTTTAAAATAAGTTCTGAAAGAGAACAACAGTCAACTCCCAATTATTAACCTCCAAAAGTGCTGAGTTTGCTCATTTTAGTTTTCAAATTCTAATTAAAATAGGCTGTTGAAAACCTATCCTGTGGTAATTTGTTAAAAAGAGCTCCGACAAATTAAACAAATTATCACAGGATATGTTTTTTAACAGCACAAGGTGGTCCCAGCTTTAAGACTGGGTAAAATCAACTCAGCAGTTTAAGGGTTAAGCTTAACCCTTTGAGTGTTAGTGACAGCTAAGTTCAGAGTCAAATATCCCACTTAAAGAGGCAAGTGTAAATCAATCCAGTGGTAATTTGTAAAAAGACTTTCCACAACACAACACTCTTAGGGTTAAAATAACAGAGATGGAAATTATCACTAATTTGCTCGTCCGAAGCTGTTTTATGAATTTTAAAAGTATTCCAAGGGTTAAAAGATATTTATTTCCCATTTATGTGATTTAAAGTACGGAAATGTATTTGTGTCACAATTTATTTGTTAGTATCTCCCACATAGGAGTTAATATCTCCTACATAGGAATTACAAACTCTTATGTAGGGGATACAAAAAAGCTTCAGATTAATTTCAAACCCTGAAATAGCTAGTGCAAATGTCCAAACTTATCAATTTAAAAATTGACATTTGATTGAAATATCATTTTTTCTTATCAAATCTAAAAATAAACAGTTAGTATGTGTGCTTGTCTAATCTTTTTCCATTAACCCTAAGAAAGCTGAATTAATTCTATAAAACTTGACAGTGCGACTACCTTGTGCTGTTGAAAAGCTATCCTGTGGTAATTTGTTTAAAAGAGCTCCTTTTAAACAAATTACCACAGGATAGGTTTTCAACAGCCTATTTAGACTGCAATTAAGAAATTGATACTATGAGCACTCCTAGGGTTAATTAAGCATCTTATTGATTACTGATAAACTAACTATTTAAAAAGTGTTGAGATACTATTATCAGTTTATTTTTAAAATGTTTGCAGAAAATTAGTTTTATAGATAAAAGTGATGAAGTTTTGTAAATGTTTAGAAAAGAAATTCTAATTTCAAACAGTTAACTAAGTTTTAACAAAATAGCAACTCTAAAAGCTGAATGAAAATTGTGCTGAGGTACATATAAGCTCACCAGGTTTAAAGTGAAAGCCTGACCAAGGGACATAACCCATCCCAGAACAGAATTCGCATATGCAGCAGTAGGGTGATATTCATCTCACAAATGACACCCATAGCTTGTCAGCCTACTGACAGGGTTAAAGACCAGTGTTGAAGGATTATGTTTCCCTGGGAAACCATTTAGCCATCTTTGGTCATATGGACAAGGTGCTCGCCTTCCTATCAGGAGACACTAGAGCCGAGTGACATGGTTTCATGGTGTTACAATAGTTTCCTCACTCGTACAGATTAACCCTGGGCTAAGCCCAATTTTACTATTTTATTGTCCAAATTTTGTCAAAAATAAGCTGTTAAGAACTTACCCTGTGATCATTTGTTTAAAGAGCTACAGTGGTCACAGTTTAAATATCTACTTTACCCTATTCAACATATCAAACAGGAGAATTAGAAACAAATATTGACAATCTTGAACTTACTTCTTTGATCCCTTCGGATCAGGAGACAAGGACTCCCAACACGAGATTAGGACATTTTTTAGTCACTATACACTAAATCTAAACGATATCGTGACAATTACAGAGAAAGGGAAAAGAAGTAAGCTATTTAGGCCAGCCGATTATTAGAGTCATTTCACATCCAAATCATTAACTTTGTGATAAAAGAATAATTTGGCAGCTGTGTACAGTAGACATTTTTTAAAATTTGACCTCTGATGACCTTGATGGCCATTTGAAAAACTAGCCATGATTTTTGAAAATAGCCGCAATTTTGTGAAAAACGCTCCATATGAGTAATATCTTGCAAAATACTTGTGTACAAACTTTTTACTATCTTCTGGGTTAATCACAACAGGCGAGTTTCCAATTTGGAAAAGTGGAAGTTCAAGATTGTCTTTTTGATCTTTGTCGCTTAAGATTGAGTAACTGCATGGACGTACAACATGCGTGTGACTTTCCCTGGATCAATGAGTTTGAATGACCAGAGTCAAATAAAGATGAAAACTTAAAATATAGTGTTAAATTTATTTTAGTTTGCCCTAAAACTGTGACCAATTTAAGATTCTTTAAAGGCATTTAGAAATTGGTGTAATTATAACACAAAATATTATGGAATGCAACTTCTTGAATTGTAAAGAACAATGTTCCTGGGCTAGTCCTTTCCCCTTTGTCAGGTAAGTGATGTTCATGGTCAGGGATAAGCAATTTCTACAGGGCGTGTACAGAAAGATCAACTTGCACTCTTAAAAACCGACTCTGTGGTAACTGGTTTAAAAGAGCTCCTGAAAGGAGCTCTTTTAAATAAATTACCACAGAGTCGGTTTTCAACAGCCTGAAAAGTTTTAATTTTGGATATTGAAATTGATATGAAGATATCTAGTTTTAAAATAAAATTATGTTCATAGATTTTACGGGGGCAAAATGAGTGACAGACGATAGACAAACCAGACACATAAGCCCACTTGCATTTCAGACAAGTGGACAATAAACAGTAAAAATGTTAATTAAAAATTAGTTTTCAGAGGTGAAAAACTCTATTAACTATAAAAAATCACATACGTGGACCACCAAGTGTCTCAAAACCTAGAGTAGAAGAGTAGACAAGTCAATCATAATTTTACAAGCCACATTTATTGTGATTTCTTTTGAAAAAAAGTCGGTTTAATGTGTTTGTTTAACCCTTACCGTGTTTTCAATTGTTTTGGACAATCCATTCGGAGCAGCGTATTTTAAACAGTATCACCTATCCCAATTTGTGTCTCACTCAACATCGCCGCCAATTTAGCCAGGAAATCTGACCTGGATATTTCCGTGAGATGCACAGTAAGGGTTAACCCTTACAGTGTTATTGGTATATTTGTTATTTTAACCCTTACAGTTCGTCTCAAGTGTCTACATATACGGGTCACACTGCCTCAAAATGGCGGCGATGTTGTGTGGAACACTGATTTGGATAAGGGAAAATGTTAAAAATTCGGGAACCGCCACCCAGAATAGATTGTCCAAAACAACTCTGCATGGTAAGAGTTAATGTCAAATGTCAATCCTAAATAGGCTGTTGAAAACCTATGCAGTGGAGATTTGTTTAAAAGAGATCTTACAGGAGCTCTTTTAAACAAATCACCACAGTATAGGTTTTTAACAACACAAATGGTCACAGATTTAATTTTATCAAAAATATTTCAGCACTATAAGAATTAAATGCAAATCCAAATTTAATTAAAAATCATAATTAATTAATGATTATTAGATTTTGAAATCAAAGTAACCTAACATTTAAATATTTAAGAAAACTAAACTCTATTAATTCCTTTTAATTCTTTGTCAAAACATAATATTTTAAGATTGAGGTTTTCGGTTAATTTTTTTGTTGCAGAATATTTAAATTTTGAAATGTAAACATCAGAAATTTGAATTATATGTCACGGTCACAAAATCAAACACAAAAGATCAAAATGTAATCGAAAGTAAGTATCTTACAGAAAGAGTCCAGTGTTGTACAGATAAAAAAGAGAGTACTTTTGGCATGTAATATTCCTTTTCATATAAAAAACTGTTTCCTACCCTAAAAAAATTCACTTCAGATATATGTTTTCAATTACAGATTTCCTTTCAAACTAATCTAAAACATATCAGGTTTTTTCTTCATTTCGCTGAAACTCCTGTTAAAAATCTGCAGAATTTTAATTTAAACAAGTTTTTATGATTCAGTGAAAAAATATTGCATAGAGAATTCATCCCAAGTCTTGTATTATAAGAGGATTGCAAAAATAAGGAACAGTTAGACAGACAATATATCAAGAAACACAATTTTTTTGTTTGCTTTCAGTACTTTTTCTGTAGTAAAATCATGCAAAAATGACAATCATATACTTTTATAATAAAACATACACGGAAATGACAATCAAACTTCAATATTAATACATCGATAAATTATAAAGACTATGCAACCTAATTTCTTAAATATATATTTTTTTCAAATAGACCAAATATAGATATTTCCATAGAAAGCATATGTATCCACCTACAAAGATATTGCGACAGAAAAGTTTGACTTTAAAATGATGTTTTATATGAGTAATCACAGAATAAGCTGACATAACTAATTGCAGTTTAAAGTTAAGGAATTTTAACTACAGTAAAAAAATTAAAATAGTGACTTGAAAGAAAAGTAAAATGAGTTTGTTGTATATCTGTTTTTCATTTGTCACGCAAAAGAGATAAAATGGCAACCATCTTGGAATGTATGCTATAAATTTTAAAACCTAATGTTAACTAAAAGTGAAATTTGATGTTTCTCTTAGACTTTTCATGAACAACAATGGTATTAAAACTCTTTCAGTTTTTAGTTAATTTTAAAATAACTTGAATGATCTCTTATCATTAACCCTGTAAGTGCTGAATTGACTTTACATGGACTTAAGGGACAGTTAATTTATTCCATGTGTGGGTTGGCTGGTGAAAGTAGGGGAAGGGTCTGAAAATAATGACAGTTGTCAAGGGGCCCATGAAAAACAAAGTGACATGGTCACCAATATCCCCTGCTGTTAAAGTTCAATAGCAACCATTTCATAAGTTCTACAAATAGAAATACATGACCAAATGTAAAACAGAGTTCCCATTTTTAAAGTTCTATCATTGTATTTATATCCTAAAGCTACATGCCAATTGTAACAGTTTCGAGGTGCTGTGCACAAAGTAAAAAAAAAAGACTAAAATAACAAGGACCACAAGTCTGAAATAATTCATAACACGGTTCCCATTTTAGAACTTCATCCAGGTTTTCATGTCCTGAAAGGTGATTTTTTTGAACAAATTACCACAGGACAGGTTTTGATCTAAACAGCTAGTCACAGTTCAATGGGAGTCCATGTACTCTGCGAGAAGCCACGGTGGCTGAACGGTTAAAATGCTGGGATGCTCAGTGCTGGCTTATTAGTGTCTGAATGGGTGTGGTTTCGAATCCTGTACTGGACTCAACCACGCAAAGTGATAGAATATTCCCATTTTTCAGATAGTCTAATCCCAAACAAAGCACATAGTTATGTTTGTTTATGTGACATCAGTACTGACATTGTTGGACTCCCCCATTTACAATTCCTGGATCTGTCCCTACAGTTTCAGGTCCTACGAAAATCTGGGTGTCCAGCTTCAGTCAATCCTAATAGCATGTCTGTAATGTAGCACCCGTCAAATTGTTTAATGTTTCATTCATGGATTGTACATTAGTCTGTTTTCATATCAGATAAGTATCAGCTGGATCGTCACGGTTGACTGATGTTTTCTTGAAATTGACATTGATTGATGACAAGCAATGTCCATGAAATTGATTGAAACTTACTACTTTGTTTCACATCATTAGTTCGTGGTAACTCCATATGTTTGACCAAATATGTCTGTTAACCCTTAAATGCTGAATTTGTGTTAGAAACCATTAATAATTTTGGACTTGGGTGGTTGGTGACGAGGGATGTCATCAATTTTATTCAGACCAGATGATGGAAAGAAAGGGAGCGAGCGAGTGAGTTGGCATTTATCGCTGTTTTCAACAGTATTTCATTTATCTCGAAGTGGTCAGATTTACGGCCAGGGAAACATTTAGTGTGACTGTGTGCAACCTGCGAGTTTTAGATGGTACTGACGAACGAAGGCTTCAAGTCACATTAAGTGTTTTCTAGATTTCGACCAGTTTTGTTGCTTTTAGCATCACCAAAAAAGTTGTGAAGTGTTATTTCTGAGGTCAAGTCAGTGATTCAATTTTAATTTTTTCGTGCAACTTTCAAAGCTTTACCATCTTAGTTCAGTACTAAATTACAAACCCTTAAAGTGTTAAGCACAAGATTTTATCATTTTCAGCGTCCAAAATCCAATCTAAAATACCAGTAAAAAATCTATCCTGTGGTGATTTGTTTAAAAGTGCTCCTTGTAACAAACGACTACAGAAAATTTTTCACCAGCAAGACGGGGCCCGGTTTTCAATCCTACTAACCCCAGTTCAGCACTGTAAGGGTTAACCCTTAAAGTGCTGAGTTGATTTTAGATAGTCTTAAAACTTGGGGTACCTTGTGCTGTTGAAACCTATTCTGTGATAATTTGTTTTAAAAAAAACCTGAAGGAGCTTTTTTAAACAAATTACCACAGGATAGGTTTTCAACAGCTTGTTTCGGTTGAAATTTGAAGGCTAAAATGGGCAAATGTTGTGTTCAGCACTATATGGGCTAAACAAGCTGCCGTTTCACTAAGCCAATGTAAATCTTCTTTTACCAACACAAATTTCCAAAATTGTTTACATTTATTTTTGGCATTTGTAAGCCAAACCCTTCGTCTCAGTAACATATTTTATGAGGTCGTAGCTTTACAATAACTTTGTAAAACAGCACCCAGGTGCAAATCTGATGCCTAAAAAATTGGTGCATAATTAAATAGCATAGGACTGACGAAAAAAAGAAAAAGATTGTGTGACTTACTTGTTCCGTCCAGGATAATTTCGATCGTGTCCGAGCCCTTTGAGTTGGTGGCTTTGCACACGTATGTCCCGTAGTCGCCCTTAGCAACACGCCTAACCTGTAGTTTATTAGTGTAGTGGATGTCGCCAGATTTCTTTGTCGACACTGTGTACTTGGACGAGGATGGGTCCAGCTGTTCTCCATTCTGTTAAATCAGAAACACACAAAGGATTTTTTAGATTTTTTATGCGGTTTGTCAAATCTCATTCTGACAAAGACGTACACAAATTTTTAAAAAAGGACATTGATTAGACATAAGTCTCAAGAACTTTATGGATGTCAACTTCTTAGTTTGGCATAAGCACAATGTTTCGGAGTATATTCTTACTCCTTCAATCAGAATCTTTTAAACGAGTTTGACCTCAAAACACATTCGACATGCCCTTAACAGATAGTCGAAACAAAGATGTGTCATTTGATTTTGACAGCTGATCTTGCGGTCACGAAACGAATAGTGCAAATACAGTGCTAATGTGTCCAGGGTATGCATTGCAATGTAGTGGAGATATCATAGCCTGCATTCTCCAGGAAGCTCCACAATGCATCTCCACATTTTATAGCTCACCTTGAACCATTTAAACGAGATTTGAGGGGCACCTGCTGCCTTGCAGATGAGTTCTCCGGTAGACTTCACCTCGCTGGCCGCTTTGGAGTAGGCGGGGGACTTGTCTATCACAGGCGCATCTGTAACAACACGGGTTGTGTCACGTTAAGAATATAGTAGAACCTGGGTTGTGTCACGTTAAGAATATAGTAGAACCTGTCTAATCCCAATTTTGCTTTAAACCAATTTTTTCCTCTAGTCCAAATGAAAACGGTAATTTTATTGCTGATAACAACTGTCTATTCTAAACTTTAAAATAAAAATTGCAAAAGTAAGAATAAATGCAAGTGTTATTATTAAAAGCATTGAATTATGCCGTGTAACAAAGAAGTCGTAACTTTACAACGTTATAAACCATGTCACCAGGTAAGTGGGTTTGGTCCACAAATGCCAAAAATCGTTGTAAACTGTGCATTTTCCCAAGAAAAACCAGTTTTTCTTTGGAAATTGCACA
>JAULCD010079587.1:0-11794 GCA_032361085.1 Calliostoma canaliculatum
AATGGCACCGGTTCCAAAGCGATCTATGCGTTACGACAGTCGTAAGCCAATATTATATTTTAGCACTTACGATCAACTTAGTCTAAGATCGCTTTGAGGAACGGGGCCCAGGTCATTATTATCTATGACAGGATTGTGTTATAATGATTAAAGGCATCTGTCAGCCTGTGTAGACTTCAAGTGTTGATAATTTCGCTCGAGGTGATCAAATGTGACATTTCGTGTATCCACCGGACTGTTGGTTGATGATGTGGAAAAACCATTTGGCCTTCGGGCGTGTTAATATAAACTGCAATTGAAAGCCTGACACGTGGGGATGTGAACAAGTGAATGATATGTTCACATGTTTGTGAGTTCTGTCAATTCTGATGCTTGAAGTATAATTTAATATAACAAAATCTCATTCCTCTGGTAATCTGTTTATGGCCAGTTACATGAGTAATGTTATTTACAGGACATGAGAAGATAAATTGATGGATATGCTGTGTGAAGGTTGTGATCATCTTGTCTTGTTTTAAAAATCTCTGGCCTTATGTAGACTGAAATAAAAATACTTTGGGCTAAAAGTGAGTAAGCAAGTGTAGCTGCTTCTAACTTCAATTGAATACTTCAAGATATCATAATTAATAAACATATTTACACATTTTTATTTTTTAACTTAAACTTTTGTTGTAATTCTGAATTTAATGTAAATTTTTGATTTACACTTTTAGTTTTACAAATGAAGAAATAATTTACATTTTGTTATTTTTAAGAGAAGATAAGTTTTCATTTAAAAGTGTAGTTTACACCAGTTTTAGTTCAAAATGTTAAAATCAGTTTAAACTATGCACTTTTCAAGAAAGAAAACTCCATAATATATTTTAGCTTTTAACAGTTTACACATGTTAAATAATTTTTTCAGATATATATATATATATATTAAAAATGCTAAAATCTTTGTAACTTGTGCACTTTTCAAAGAAAAACAAGTTTTTCTTTTAAAAGTGCACAGTTTACAACAATTTTAGCATTGGTATAAGCACCTCATTAGCGCAGTATAACGAGGAAGTTAGAAACAGCTGGCTTGTTTATAAATGAAAAGAAAACAAACATAACTTACCCGTACAGCACGGCGGCCCCTGCTATCCCTCCCCCACACTGGGCTATACAGTACATCAAGCCCCGGAGAGGTGTCACCTTGCAGGTCACCACCATGGCTAACGACACCACGGGGTTGAAGTGGGCACCCGAGATGTGTCCGAAACACTGGACAAGAGTCGCCATTGTAAATCCAAAAGACAAGGCCACAAGCAAGATATCGTACTTGTAATCATAGAAATTCTCACAGAAGAGCGTCGCACTACAGCCGAGCAAAACATAGAACATAGATCCCAGGCATTCCGATATAACTGCCCTCCAGAATTCGATTGTTTTGATTTCGGCCTTCATAACCATGTTGGCGACCTCACAGAGTCGGAGTTTCCTGTAGTTCCTGGGACCCTGCTGACCGGTCTGTACGTGTGAGTAGTGGCTAGGCATCCTCATACTAATTTGTACTTGGACTGCCAGGCAGTTGATGGAATGATTCAAACTGATTGATTTTTTTCGCCGTTATCTCACACTGGCCTCCACTGGAATGGTTCTCAGAACTTCCTTTAATGTCCCCTCGGTGTCGGCGGGATGGAAGTCATTCTTAGCAGCATCAGGCTGTAGATAGACACTTTTACTTATTTGATCACTTACTTTGGTTTTTAATTAATTAAAAAAACGTTTCACGACTCCCCAGGCATATCCACAGAAGCCACTTTAAAAAGTTTAGAAGAACATCCGAAGCTGGTCGAGCTGTTCCAAAGTATTTTATAATTTAATCAAAACACGTTCTGAAAGTCCAACAATAACGCATGTACGCCCCAATTCCTTCCAATATGTCAATCGTGGTTACTGAGCTGACAGGGAAGGATGAATCTGTATTGATATCCGTGATAATCTGACACGAGGTGTGATCACAACTGGGGATGGTGTCCTACAGTCGCTACAGATTGCCAGGTCCCGCCTGTCACTCACGACAAGTTGTAGGTGCTGATGTGGACGACTCTTCAGGGCTGTTTGTTAAGCTGTTGACACAACTAGAGAGGCATCTGTCAAATTAAGGGCTTCCATTAACACAAGTATTCCTCCGACCTCGAGTTGACTTCCTCGACCAATTTGTTTGGCTCTGTGTTGGGTTCTGTTGATCCTTTCAGACGCTGTGGGTGCTTTAATAATTCCACACTTGATTGGCGTGCCGATGACACGTGTAGCGAAATAAATTCTTCCTTTCTGTTAATTCGATTTCTTAAATTCTCTTAATGACGTCACAGTCTTCAGTCGTAATTTAGACCTGCCAACGGGACACTTTGAAAAATAAAAGAAACGGCACCAGAAGGTGATGAAGCTAAACCGTTGTTCAACTCATCGAAAACAGAACTGTGTAAACCGGTATTTTATGTTTTCGGTGATTAAAGGCAGTAATTACGTTGAATGTCATTTCCTGGTAAAGCTGCTTCTGCGATGTATTTCAAAAAAATACTTGACGATGGTTTCAGGGCGACTGCTCCTCTTTACATGTTTTTAAATTTACAGACGCAAAAAGTGGTAATGGAGGTCCTGAAGCTGTGTAACTGCGAGGCTTAATGGGGGAAAGAGGCGAGGAACGTTATAGAACACATGTAATCTCCTCCCGCGACTCAGCTATCCACTATTCGCTCGTCTCGATGTTTATCCAGTTCGTTTAACTGCTGCCTCTTTCATTCTAGGGCAGACGACAAACACATATGTGGGAACCTCTCCAGAACACAGGTAAACTTTCACACGAACACGCTTACTTCACACCAGACCCTCTGGTTCTAATCCATACCTCCATACATCCCCGACAAAGCAAGCAGACGACTTTTGACGCAACACAACCACTTTCCTGACAAAACCTCCCGACAAAGTCTACAACTCCAGAGGCGGCGATCAGTTTGGTATTCACTCAATCGTTGCCGGCCTGCATGTCCCGATACAGCTGAGCGGGACAATATTTGAATTCCTCGGATAGATCTACTTATCTTGAGGCATAATTGGACGAGCTCAGCCGAGCTTCATTCAATTTGCCTCGATATGTTTGTTCTCAAGCCCCGATCTTCGAATGTCCAACCAATCTCCAATAATCCTTCCCTTCAACTTGTTTGAGTCGTCTGCTCTGAATTCTGAGTGTCGTCTGCTACCGCATGTGGTCCTCAGAAGCCCACAACAACGCTCCTTAGCTTCCACGGCACCGTTTCACGATTCCAACCTTTGTCCCGCGGCACGGTTCGAGCACAACTCGGGAAGACGGTTGTTGTGATCGATCCCCCAGCTGCTTGAGTGATTCACGCTGTATTCTGTTGCATTACGGGATTGTTGCGCGACTAATGACTATTATGATCGATCATAACTTTGTATTGAACAACAGATTTAAAACGACGCACCATTAGCATTAATTGATCTCGATCAATGAGCTGTGAAGAGAAGTGCATAGAGCGGGAGAAGAGTCTGTAATCCCAGCTAACCTTCACCTCCGCCGAGACATACGTGCAAACACTGAACCAATATGTTCGCTTCGCAAATGCCCAAACTGTCACTGGAAAAAATGTATAGAAGTTATTCAACGGATTCCCATTGGTTTGATGAGATTTCCGTATGGAAATCCGCTGAATAATTTCCATAATTTTTTCTCGTGTGTTGAAAGTATGTTTTGTCAATAGAAACATTTAGTTTTGGAAAGGGCACACTTCCACAATGACTTTGACATTTTTAGTCTTAGAAAACGCACAATTATTAATAATTTGATAATGTTATAATCCGAACCTACAAGTTTGTCTTTGACAACGAAACGTCCACAGGAAGTTTGGCATATTAATTCGTATATGGGAAAAATCGGCGAAATACCCGATTTGGTACAAGCTGACACACAAACATGCACATAAAAAGATTCCGGTATCTTGGCATCACTCTCAGCAGTAGAGAACTGTTCCACAGGGCTGTGAGGATAGGGTACAATGCTAGTAGCATCACCCTTGGTTCGTCAGTACCTGCCGAGACTCGCAGGTTTCACAGAGTCACAATAAGTGTTTCCCTGCTGTAAAATCTGACCGCAGCGATATAACTGACAATTGTTTTGAAAACGGCGTAAAACCCTCACTCATTCGTATAGGGGCCCAAGTTATCTATTGCAAAGGGATGTTTATCCGTAATTTATCACTTGTAAACTAAGTGTTTTGACAGTGTTTTGACAGTGTTTTGACAGTGTTGTGACAGTTTGGTATTTGTAAACCACACCAGTTAATTTTACAAATGCCAACATCGTTGTAAACTGTGCACTTTCCAAAGAAAAACTCGTTCTTTGGAAAATGCACAGTTTACAACGATTTTGGCATTTGTAAACTGACGCAAGTGGTCTAGCGTTGAGGAAAAAGAAGATATTTTGTATAATAGTCTTTTCATTTTTATTGTTGACACTTTGATTACATTTTTAAAATAGTTTCATTGGATAGTGTGCAATTTACAACAATTTAGGTGTCTGTAAACAGAACTTATTGGTCCGGTGAGAGTTGTCGACTTAAAGAATAGAACCTTAAAGAGGGATCGACCAATATGTATATGAATGTTACTTATTCTGTAACAGCTTAACACATGCAAAAACCAACATGCATCAAGCAATGTACCGAGGCTATATGTACATGCGTACATGTTTAGTTTTAATATAGACGAGTTCTAACATAACACTGCCATGTTCATATAAATAGTATTTATTCACATTGCTGTTGATATTGCCATACAGGTATATCATTACTAACATATGTTGTCAATTTAAAAAAAATATTCCTTATTAACTTATCATTAGCCATTTTTTGTCATGGATAAGTCGTTATCAAAAAATTATTGTCATCTAATAATATAAAATAGACCATATCTGTTACTTATAACATGACATATTATGGATTGCAACTTCTATAATTGTAAAACAACATGACGTTTCTGGGCTAGTCCTTGACCCAGGTGACCTGACGATGGGGCAAGGACTAACCCAAAAATGTCGTGCTTTACAATTAAAGAAGTTGCAATCCATAACGTTACATGTTATAACTACACTAACTTCTAAATGCCTTTAAAGAATATTACTTCTTGCCAAATACCTTATTTTATACAATAGTCTGATTTGTACATGTACATAAGTCAGTTGTTATTTTATAGTTTAGAACACTCACCTCTCATCATATTAAATAAATAATATATGCCATCTTATAAAGTACCTTATTTATTTCTATTAGTAAAGTAAAAGATTCGTTTTTATCCACTCGTGGCTTAACTTTTCTAATTCACAACAAACGAAAACACAAAGAAAGGTACAACAATTGTTTATTTCACTCGTGGTATAGCCACCTCACGACAACAGAAAACATGCTATTTGACAAGAAATGATGAAAAGTATATAAATTATTCTTATTTTAAAAATAACTTACCACAAAGAGATTAATTCAGTAACACCATGGCCAATTTGTTTGTTTCGCATATGACGTAACTATGTTGACATTTTGATATTATGTGTGATTCTGTAACGACGTCATTGTCTTGTTGTCATTTTAGTCTCTCGTCACTGATAACACACTGATACACCTTGTCATTGCTGGCAATGTTTGTGTTAAATTAATCAAGTCAGTCATTTGCAAGCCTCGTACATTAATTAATTGTGAAAAGCAGTCAAACATTACTAAATATGATTATTTGTAATGTTGGTTTTTAAATGTGTCATATATATAACTACAATTTAATAGTGAGTGTCCATGACTGATTTTGAAACTAATGTGCTTCCAAAGTAATTCTTAAATCTTTAATAATTTTGTTTACATTTTTTACATTTATAAAACTAAAACCCAGCTAACCCATCTCAAAGAGATAACACCATTTCACAATGACATGGTCAACATTATTATGGAGGATTGTCGTCCAATTAACGAGCAAAATAGGAGGGAACAAATTAATAGTATTATTGATTACGGATAACTGTAAAGTTGGGTGGTGATAAAGTGAAACAGAATCCCTACTCTGACAAAGTCCATTAGACAAATCAGCTCCTGTATTGTCCCCATCTCCCAGGTGTTTCAGCACACCGTGGTATCGTCAATACGTCACACTCAAACACGGTATCTAGGCCCCCGTTCCTCAAAACAATCTTAGGCTAAGTTGATCGTTAGTGATTTTTAAAACAATTTCATGTGGAGTTGTGTCTTATCATAAGCTTACGACTGTCGTAGTGCAGAAATCGATTTGGAACCGGTGCCGAAAGGCACCGGTTCCAAAGCGATATATGCGCTACGACAATCGTAAGCTAATGTTATATTTTAGCACTTACAATCAACTTAGCCTAAAATCGCTTTGAAGAATAAGGCTCAGCTCTCGTTGTAAACTACGCACTTTTATAAACAAAACTTGCCGTAAACTGTGTCACTGCGCCGATGGGTTTGGGTTTAAAAATACATGTATACAAATTCGTTCTGAAGTGTGCACTTTCCAAAGAAAAAACTTTAGAAGGTGTAAAGTTGGCAACCATATTGGCATTTGTAAAATACTAAAATCGTTGAGAAACATCCACTTCTTTCCTCGAACAGCGCACGATTTTAAACGTTTTTGGCATCCGTAAATTACATTGATTTATTTTACAAAACCAAAATTGTTGTAAAGAATCCGCGTTATAAGGAACGTTTTGAAAGTTCTACTTTACAAAGATTTTGCGTTTGTAAACATAATTGAAAAAGTTTACAAATGTAGAATTATTATAAAACGTGAATGTATTATCATTTTAATTAATTATTTCAGTTATGTTTTGAAAGTGCCCACTTTCAATGAGTTTTTGCAGTTGTAAACTTAATTGGTTTGTAGGGTACGTGCCCCCAAATGTCATGAACTTACGAACTAGAAGTTTGACATCTCTAAAATCCCGAACTATGTGCCATCACTTCTAAATGTCCTTAAAACAATTGACGGGGTTGGTTTACGATTGTCTCGTAATCTATGCAGGTTTCAAATAACAATTGGCTTTTTTAAAGTTCAAGTTTACAACGACTTTTGCTTTTTCAAAACTAACAGGTTTTCAGAAGCAACAAATGTTAGAACGTCTGCGCGTTTCAAACAAAAACTTAGTTTAACAGGTTTTTCTCTTTGAAAAGTGTAAAATCCTCAACGAATTTGTGCATAATGTGAACCGAACCATTAACCCATCGCAAACATTGATACAAACTCAGTTAATTTGAAAATGTAGTCACTGTACTGTCAATAATGATTACAAATCTGAAACTAACGCCATAGTCTGCGGCGTTGTCATGAAAATGACTAATTTGGTCGCGGATTACCTTGTTTTTCAAGTACTAAGTTTGCAATCATTTGCAGCGTTCCAGTAAGCGTATTAATAGGTTTACAGAATTACCGTGCAGGCTATTACTCTAGTAATTATCTGCTTCGATGAATGTCAATTGTCAATTTATTATCCAAACAAATGTCATTCATATCGAGTTGAAAGAGAAAATTACGCACAAAAGGCCATCAACGGAATCTTGTTTCATTTGTAGTTTATAAAGAAGTGTTGATAAATCTGGTTCATATGATTTAATCAGCGTTTATGTTTGAAAGTTTGTCCAGAAAAATAACACCTTTAATGTTTAACCCTTAAAGCGCTTGTCTTACCCTTCATATAACTATTCAGCATACAGTCAATTGTACACGAACTTCAGTGCCTTCATGTCCATATTCTCACATTACCGCGATTTACTCTTTGACTGCCAGGTGCATTACATAACGGTTCATATATAACTTTTAATGGAATATAGTTATAAATTATCTATCTTGAATTAATTTGTTTAAAAGAGCTCCCGGTAAATTTTCAACAGCATAATGTATTCACAGTTATATAGTTTTGTAAATTGTTTATATTTAGAGACTTGTATGGTAATAAATCAGAAGTAAAACTAATTATGTTGCTTTACTTAAGTAACTTGCAAATATTTCGTTAAAAAACGCATAGTTTACAACGGTGTTGGCATTTGTAAACTATACCCAGTGTTGCGGTGTATGTATTTTATATTCCAACAGATAACCCGGTAGATTCAAATTTAGTCTGTGAAATATGTTTGTTTTCAATTTCGAATTTTTTAATAGTCATATTTCTATTTCTGAAGACTTTTTTACGTGTAGAATAGTTGATACTCACCCAATGCAACTCGAAGTGTGATACTAGACTTGCTTATTTTAGCTAGACTGTTCACAAGCTTTATTAATATTCACAGTCATGTGAGACACGATTTTAGTAATAAATGTACATATATGGATTATAACTTCTAGTTTGCTAAGTAGCGACGTTCAATGTAGATTCTTAAACTGTTATCACACAAATGCAAAGTAATTGATAACGGTGTAAGAACCTACATCGAAATGTTGTTACTCAGCAACCAAGAAGTTGTAACCCACATGATATTTATTACCATTTCAACTTCTAAATGCACCTCAAACAACAATTTATTAGTTCTCATAAATAATTAGAATAACCATTAGATGACTGAGTCCAACGTCTAAGGTTAATCAAAATGATTGTTCAAAACAGATTCTGTGAGGACTTTTTAACACCGAAATAATTTTTAAAACCTAAATTACTAAAATTAGGTGTTTTTAACAATATAATGGTGTCCGTTTTCGACGCCTACCCACCTAAATGAAAACCAGCAGTCAAAACCGTTTTTACTTTGTGAACAGTCATCAGTGTTACCTGATTTTACAACCAGAAATAAAAAATATTTTATGTATATACCAAGAGCATAAATATTTATGTGTTTTTAAAATGTCAGCTAAATAAAACTTTACCTTTAACTTTTTGAGTGACAAAAATGCCAAGCCAGTACCTTTATGTGTCAATGTACAAATCCCAATTTACATAGGCTGTTGGAGCTCTTTTAAACAAATTATCACAGGATGTGTTTTTGACAACACAGTTTTTAAGTCCTACTGAAATGATTTCAGGACTTTATGGTTAAAGCGAAAAACTTGATGTAACTAGTACTTTTCTCTTTGTTTATAATTTGTTTACAAAAATTCACTTAATATGTTTTAAAATCAGGTTAACGTTTAATATTTTAAATAACGCTAGGTTGGAGGTGATATTAACACTATATAGGATGCATATATGTCATATTACAATATGAAGTTAACACAGTGAAATCAACATGCAAATCACTAGTGCTCTGATGGCGGTTATTAGCTAAGACATAAAGAATTTCTCCCAGGGCAAAGTTTTGCTTGCTGAACTCCACACGGCCTTTACAAGGAGTCTGTCACGATGGTGACCCCACTATCTCCAGCTGCTGACAGACTCGGATTGTTTGAGTTGTTACACTAAACATAGATGACAGAGAATTAACCTTGTTAGACCTGTCCAAGTTTATACTCAATGTATTTATTGCTATACTGACTTTAAAACGAAAACGTAAATCATTTAGCCATCTTGGCGTAATTATGTTGTATCTTGTATGTTCATGTGCATGTATCATCGTTGGTGGTCTGTGAAGAATAAAGAATCTGAATCTGCATCTGTTAACATTGTTGTTTTTTGGTTGTGTTTTGTCCGTTTTTGTTTAATTTGTTTCTGTTCTTCATATTTGTTTGTTTTTGGTTTGATTGTTTCAGTGTGAGGTTATATGGATATTGCAAAATAACATACTATTAGAATTAGAGTTTTCTCCAGACACTGTTTATAAACTGTCACTTAATTTGACCTGACAGTTCGTGCATAAACGGTGGCAAATTTAAGTGTTATAACACAAACTATTATGGATTACAACTTTTTGAGCGCGTCACCTGACGAAGGGGTAAGGACTAGCCCAGAAACATACACTGCGCTTTAAAATTAAAGAAGTTGTAATCCATATTATTTTTTTGGTTATAACTACATCAAATCCTAAATGCCTTAAAAGAATCTTATTCAAGTGTTGTTTATCTTCGAGACAGTGCCAGTCCCAACTGAACTTTCTTGAACCTAGCTGACCATTGACAGAACCGTTTGTGGCCCCAAGAGTTCCGCACTTCATTTATTTCTTACAAGTCAGTGATCAGGTTAAGATATATGTTGGCCTTTTCTTATTTTAAAATCAATGCTTATCCTACTCAACGAGACTCAGCGAGACTCAACGAGACTCAACGAGACCAAGGCTAAAGTTTTGGACTCGTTGGGTACACTTCTTGAGCGGGATACGCATGGATTTCGAAAACAGTGCTTTAGTCTCGATGATCTTCCTTGAGTGGACTGTCTCTACTGCTAAATGTTGTTCTGTAAGTAATGATTGGGTGGTCAAATGTTTTTGCAAATCAAATTTCAACAAGCTGTGAAGTTTTAATTACCTGTAATTTTCTTTAGAACCCGGCATATGCAGATTGTTATTAATGACCATGTAAAACAGACCAAAATAAACAACGATATAGATAAAAGGAAAAAAAAATCAAGTCAAGATTCTTCCCAAAACAAGTAGGTTTTTTTCCTTGGAAGCATAAAATAGTTTATACTGTGGAAAGGAAATGATTTACTGTTAGCGATATACAAGCTGACAAGCGTCTGCAGACACACACACGACGCAGGCGTTGTCACATTCCAAGGGACTATCTTGCCTCTTTACATACCAGTGGACTATCGCGGCAGGTTACAAGGCGATGACAAGTGATAAGGCGGAAAACGCGGATGCTGCTATGCTCTACCGCGAAAGCGCTGTAAAAGTCTTCAACTTGGCGTTTTATTAACAGGCGCATATTTATTAACATGGTAACTTTATATTCACTTGGTGTTTGAACTTTTTTTACATTTTAACTGTAATGTTGACAATATAATGTCTAAAAAATAAGTTTATAAAAGCGCAGTTTGCGTTAGTTTTAGTGTTGAGTTTCAACTTGTTTGACATTCTGAAAGAGTGGTGGTCAGAAGTGTTAGAGGTGGCGGTGGGAGGCGGTCGAGGAAGAAGATGACAAGCTATAAATGGGTAAAGAATAAACGGAAAATAAAGTTATTGATCATGTAAAAATATGACATATTTATGTTTGACTTTGCAGTTGGTAGGTCAAATGGTTGAAACAAAAGCCCCGTAATAAAGGACCGATCCCTTTAAAAGCGGCCAAAAACAATTCTGTGACTATTTGTTTCAAAGAGCTCCTGTGGAGCTATTTTACACAAATTATCACAGAAATAGTTTTCCATCAACACAAAGTAATCACAATTTTAAATCCAACTACAATCGATCGAGTTCGGGTAAGACAAAAAGAGATAAAATCCCTAAATGTTATTGCTTTATTATTATTTAATTTATTGTTTTTCATTTCTGAGTTTTTGGCTTTAAATGCCCATCTTTATAAAATATACCAGAGAAAAAAGTTAAAATTATTCCAAAAATTAAATAATCATGTTTACTCTTTGCAAGCATTGACAAAATATCCATTTTTTTCTATATGTATTTATCAAGCAATTTTTAACAACAACAAAATCCTCCAGCGATACAATGCATCATATTTAATCTATGAATTAAAATATGTTACTGAAAGTAATAGGGATTATTTATAAGTAATTTTTTATAAATACTTTTCAAAGCGAAAAGAAACAACGGATGTTAACATTTATGGTTTCTTTGCTCTGAGAAGCCTGGGGCCCGTTTTACAAAGACGTCATAACTTTACGACGTCCTAAATCATACCACTGGGTTAATAAATTCGGTTTACAAATGCAAAA
>JAULCD010079698.1:0-11794 GCA_032361085.1 Calliostoma canaliculatum
GTGTGTGTGTGTGTATGTGTGTGTATGTGTGTGTGTGTGTGTGTGTGTGTGTGTGTGTGTGGTTGTACTATGTCTGCTAGGACAACGTTACCCGTTTTTCACATAGCGGAACACTGCCAGCATAACCATTCCGGAGTTGACACAGTAGAAGTACCACTTCTTGAGCGCCCCGTCCCGTGTGATGTTGGTGTACTGGTTCTGACCGATCATCAACCAGTACGGCATGAAGTCGTATGGCAGCTGTTTGACTTCCATGTCGCTCACCGGAACCGGTTCATTGTTGTTTACTGAAATCAGCATGTCACTATGTCGATGGGTTACTTTACAAATACCAAAAACATTGTATGTTCCCAAAACAACAAATAACAATGTTTGGCATGTGTAAACCTTAAGCACTGGCCAAGGGAAATGGTTCCCACGTCGTAAATTAACGATGGCTTTGTGTTCAATTTCAACTTCCAAAATAAGTGTAAACTTTCAAAAGAAAAATGTACGTATAAGAAGAGTTAGGATATGCAGGGTTCGCGCACGTAATCATTAACCAAAAAAGTCGTTTTTGGTTTTTTTCAAAGCGAACTTACCTTGCGTTGATCGTAAGTGATTTTTGAAACAATGTCCTGTGAAGTTGTTTCTTATCATTGGCTTACAACTGTCGTAGCACAGAAACCGATTTGGAACCCCGTGCCATTCGGTACCGGTTCCAAAGCGATCTTTGCGCCACAACAGTTGTAATCTAATGTTACATTTTAATACTTACGATCAACTAAGATCGCTTTGAGAAACTGGGCCCTGGTAAGTACTTGAGATCAAGTGCACAGGGTAATTGTTGTGTAAACGTAGATAAACTTTAATTATGGATGTGGAATCTCTTATTTCTGTTCTTATTCTGCCATTAAATTGTACAGATGCTCGACTATTGAACGCTTATCAGCACGACTTCCAAATAAGAATTGAAGGTCGTCAAAAGAAGATCAACATTGCCAATGTTTTTTATGTTACTGTTTTCCTTTATAAAAACATCGTCTTCTTTCGAAACATGAACAGCATGTATTTAAATGATAGTTTGATGTTTTAGAATACGGTGCCCTTTTTTTAGAAGATGTGCCCTTGCGTGTAATTAATAGCTATCTATGTCATAAAAATCCATTAATACATTGAAACATTCATCATAAAACTGAAATAAGAAACGCAATTTTTAAAGATATCTTACATTGTCTGAATTTTATGCCATTTAGACTGTGACAAAGAAAACTTGTGTCCTATTTGAGATTACCTAAAAATTTATTTGCAGCCACCGTGACCTTTTAACGTAGTGAGTGAGTCAGTGAGTTAAGACTCACCGTCGTTTTCAACAAATTTTCAATTATATCGCAGCTGTCAGATTTTACTGCAGGGGAATACCTAGTGTGGCTCTGTGAAACCTGCTAGTCTACTGACGAACCAAGGGTGATGCTAGCATTGCACCCTAACATCAAAACATCGTAGAACAGTACCCCACTGCTAGACAGACTCTTTTTCTCATCTGCTACTCCCTCGGTGTGCCTCTTGTACACCACAAGGCGATACAGCTGAAATATTGCTGAAAGCCATGTAAAACTCTATTTCACTCACTCACTCACATTGCTGGTGATTTAGTGCCTGACACTGACAATGTAAGTTCGAATCCTGCACCAACCAGGCAAAGTGATAGGATGTTCACTTTTGAAATAGTATAATCGTGTTTCACTGCCTGATTTTAAAACCGAAACCACTTAAACAGGTTAATATCTAAAAAAACGCTGTGAATATCATTTTAACACTTTATACTAATCAAGCCCAATATATACAAACAACATTGTAATGTAAGAGTGTTTAACCCTCAAAACTCGACTGTAGTGCCACTACGATCACGGCTTAACAAATTTACAATTGTTTTTATCATTACCCATGTTTTAGCCAAATGGCCTATGTGTCGACTGATTATTATTTTCTGCTTGTATTGCGACTTACGTGTCTTGATTAGTGGAGAGAACATAGCTTAAAGAGTTAGACCGCGTTAGACGACATTTCATGCATCGATTCTCTCCGTCATTGTTAGGGCTGAGGCCCAGGAGAAAGTAAGTGACAAGATTAGGTTAGGGAGTTAGAGTTTAACGCCGTTTTAAAAAAACCCATTCAAATATATCGCGGCGGCAAGCTTTTTGTCGGGAAAAAAGCTCGCATCATTGTTTCATACTTTGTGTCAATATGGTATCTTTTATATTTTAGCACATACGATCAACTTAGCCTTGGATCGTTTTGAGGAACAGGGTTCTTAAACACTAAGATAAACGTTTCTCAGAAGTTCAAACCTAGCACAAATACAAGGCAGATCCTACTTGATATTTGAAATATTGTCTTTTTAAAAAAGTAGGGAAAGCCCACTCATAACTTACAATTACCAAAATTTGAAGGTATATCGGAGGCAATGACTGGAGATAATTATGTATGACGTGGGAATGCACCACCACCTATATTTCCCTATGACAGTATTGTTTCACCGTCATCGCTTTTGATGTACGATTGGGGCAAGACGTAAACATTTTTAGCTCACGATTTTTAAGCAGTAGTGGATGACACCGTCACCAAGAGCTAGACATTCATTCAGTCGACGAGGCATACGGCGTGCGAATCTCCATATAGCAAATTGGGGTAGTTTGTTTCCTTCTCTTTAAAAAACTTAGCCAAATTCGTCCAACCTAGTCGGCGGCCTTTGACGGTGACAAACACGTCTCCCTATCATGTCCCACAACTGCTCGATGGGGGAAAGGTTCGACCTCATTGTTGGTAGTGGCATATGATAGATGTTGTGCTGTATTAACGAACCGTGCACGGTTGGGTTTGTTGGTATCTGTCCCATAGTCTACTGATAACAGGCTTTGAAACATTGAAGGTGTTAGCCACTTTATGCTTAGTAATGCCAGTTTGCAGAAGCCAAAACCCATAAACGTCATTCACGTTACAAGGGCTGCATTGCACATTCCACAAATACAAATGACTGGTAACAAAACAATCACGAATGTGTGATCAACAGTTTCAGTAAAACTGCTCAATAGAATGGTGTACAGTGATTTATCATCCGTCTAGGAAAGCACCAGAATAAAGAATGACACCCCACAAACGTGTATTGGACAACTGCGTTTTGCACGTGCAGCCTATGTACTGTGTTTAGGATAATAATGAAAATAGGCCTCCTTTTATGGGTTGTTTGTTGTCAATACATGATACATGTTGTAGCCAATTGCTTTAAAGCCATAATGCCAAGGTAAAACTACACTTGACTACACAATACACGTGGGTAGAACATATCGTATTTCTTATCCCGAGATGCCAACACAATTTTATAAAACTTCAAACTTCACTGTTAAATGTTAATGTGCCGCAAAATAACTATCTTTATTGGAGCTGAAATGTTATCTGTATTATCAGACTCACAGCCGTCAATAAGCACAGGCTTATTTTAAATTATTTGCATTACTTTTATCCACAAACAAAAAAGTCACGTTGAAAATTATATTATCGCTGACGTTTTTGCAATTGATATCTGATCACATAAAACTGCATTCATCGCTTTATCAGCTGAAAGTAATACCATATGTTTTGCATCTTCAAATTTCAAAGTAAAGATGTAGTTAGTAGTCTCGATGAACCGAAGAAGTAAAAATGGTGGAAAAACTTGATACTACGATTGTTGACCTTGGTTTACGACAAGTAAGCCACCAGATGCGTGTCATATTTCTTAGCAGCTGAAGTGGTAGATATTATCTTTACTTTTTTACAGTAAACTAAGTTTAACAAGAAAGAGCATTAGTTGGACTTGTAATGTACACAATGTAATGTACACAATACAACGTATAAACTGTGAAAAAGCCAAATTTTAAGTTGTTATCCCTTTCAGTGTCAAATTGATTTTAGTAGTGAAAGTGAAATGTGTGCGATTCAGACAGTAACAAACATAACATATGTTATATTTTGGATTACATTGCCTGACAAAAAACTATTACTTTGCGTGGTTTAGTCACACCTGCGAATCAAACCCACACTCACAGTCAGGCTCCAATTCCGCAACACTGAGCATCCCAGCACTTTACCCATTCAGCCATCATATCTTCTAAACAAAAACAACAGACAATTGTATGTCATTTCAAGTTAGAAACACATCATTTGTTATATTTAGGATTACATTACATAACGTTACTACTAAGGCTACTACTACTACTATTATTGTTACTACTACTACTACTACTACTAATAGTATTACTATTACTACTACTACTACTACTACGATGTTCACACTACAAACAGATTCGAGCCGAAGACCGCAGGTTTTACTGTCTCACATAAATACATGATGATGCAGACTTTCCTCCTGCAATTAACGTGAGCGCCGTTAAATAACTGAATTGTTAGTAAACGGCGTTTAGCCCAAACTCCCTAACTCACAATGCAAATGACTATTAGTCTGCTATTGGATACCGAATTAGTGACTTTCTTACTTTAGTAACGTGAAAATAGTTCAGAAGAAAATCCTATGTAGACCATACTGGAAACACTATCTTAAAACGCTGATCTAAAATCTAAATTCGTTTAGCTAAAACTAGAATATATTGTATGAAATGTATACTATGGCTTAACTTGAGCATGTTGGTTTTTTTCATTAAAGATATTTTGTTGTGAATAAATACAATAGTTATGTGCAACCGAAATAGTTTTCTAAGGCAGGTAGTGTTTGCAAGTTTGTTGTCAACTAACAGAACACGGGATTACTATTTGCGTAGCACCAATTTTATAAACAACTTGTAATAGGAAATTAAGTGACATTCCTGTAAAGTTATTGAATGAATCGTTTCTTTCAGCATTGTTAACTCACTTGATACATAAGACAGTGACATGATAATTGTCGAAAAGTTAATGTTTTCATTTTGTCTTTGCAGAAAATGTTTTTGTTTTTCTTAACAAGACACATTACGTTCTCACGAATCCTGTGCTCTACACATTTTTGTGAAGGTTATTGTGTTAGTGATTGCTAATTACCTTGGCTAATTACCTTACTTAACGCGACCTTGGCTAAGTTGATTGTAAATGCTAAAGTATAGCGTTGGCTTACGACTGTGGTTGCGCAGAAATTCTTTTGGAACCGGTGCCATCCGGCACCGGTTCAAAATCGATTTCTGCGCTACGACATTCTAAGCCTATGATAAAAAACAACTCCATAAGATAATGTTTCAAAAATCACTTACGATCATCTTAACACTAAGAACACTTTGCGGAACGTGGGCCAGTTCTTTGTCGTTTTATTGAATGAGTTTTTACAACAAATGACAATCTGACAATTACATTGTGAAGAAACATTTAAATAATGAAAATATCAGATCCACATGTAAATCAAATGTTTCTTCTAGCTCAACAACTTTAACAAAGACGCTTACATCCAAGGTCCCGTTCTACTATATATGGTGAAGCTAAGATGTCTTAACTTTCATCCTAGAGCTCTCGTCACGAGAGCGATAAGATAAAACTTAAGTCATCTTTGCCTTATTTGATATTTGATTATTAAATGCTCTTTTTACGGCTCCCTTTATGAGTTTGGTTAAAAGGTTTTCAATGGTCATAAAGAAATTGATCTTACAATTTGTCTTACTTACAATAGCTTTGCGGAACAAGCCCCTACCACAACCCACCTGGGGCCCGTTTCACAAAGGCGTCGTAAAGTTATGACGTCGTGAACCAATTCACTGGGCCGATGTATTGCTTACAAATGCAAGTTTTTCTTTGGAAAATACACAGTTAACAACGATTTTTGGCATTTGTGGACCAAACCCATTTACCTAGTAACATAGTTTTTAACGTCGTAAAGTTGTGACGTATTTGTGAAACGGGGGCCTGATTCTTATCACAAAAGGTCGTTTTTATATTCCAGACTCTGCTATCTTTACTACACCCCAATGTACACCCAAATCTCATTTGCCAAGACAACAGCGATGATGAAGTTTCTGCAACGTCTTGATCATTCAATCAAAGCAAAAACAAAACAGAAGAAAGTTATAGCATCAGAAGAAAGTTATAGCATCAGAACAAAAGTTGCAAGCATAAAAACACAACTGATGTTTCTTAAATTAATGACATTCGCTTTTAATAGCAAAAATAATATTTGCAGTTTTATGATTTTTTAAGTGCAGCGTAATTGACATCAAAGCATTCACGGTGTCTTGGGTATGTATTAAAATGTCATTAAGCTATCGTTGTCTCGATTATCACGCATGGTTTGTTGCTGTATCTATCCTATAATCTTCAAGGATTGAAGTCACAGAGGATTATGAATACCGCAGTGTCACAGCATCTATCTTACCATCTGGGCCCCGTTTCTAAAAGCGATTTTAGCCTAAGTTGATCGTATGTGCTGAAAAATAACATTGGCTTACAACTGTCGTAGTGCAGAGATCGCTTTGGAATCGGTGCCATTCGGACATTCGGCACAGGACATTGTTTTAAAAGTTACTTACGATCAACTTAGCCTAAAATCGCTTTGAGGAACGGGGCCCTGACCTTCATCTAGACAATTTGACCTAATCTAATCAGTCATTTGGTCATGCCCTTGCAGCTACTTCTTGACTCATTTCATTTGTTCTTACCACCTAACTTTTTTATCCTGACCTTTCAATCTACGTCAACCAGATTGTTTGGGTCCAAACAATAAACCAAAATAGTGACTGGAAGGTTAACCATTACATGAACATGTTTAGGATTTTATCAGGGCCCCTTTCCTCAAAGCGATCTTAGGCTAAGTTGATCGTAAGTACTAAAATAACACATTTACTTACCTTTGTCGATGCACAGAGATCGGTTTGGAATGGCAACAGTTCCAAATACATTCTGCACTGCGACAGTCGTAAGCCAATGATAAGAAACAACTCCAGATGACAGTGTTTTAAAACTGTTTTACCACTTCGACCAGAATTGCTTTGAAGAACGGGGCCTAGAGTCATAACTCTCGTGCCCGTCCTTGGATACCCGAGGGCAGATGATACCACCACATCAAGTTGCCCGTGGCTTAACAGCAGCACTGAGTAGCCAATTTAAAACCATCGTGGGTATTTCAATTAGTAGACGAAATAGCTCACCGACAATTACTGGCCGTTAGACCTCATATTACAAATCAAAACTTGGTCGAGATTTGTTGTGGAGGGTCTTGGTGATTTGAACTACCAAAAATAAAATTTCAAAGTAATGCAAAGATGATAAAATGCATTGCTTGTTCATTTACAGTTTTACTAGGTTTGCAATTTGCGTATCTTTGTGATTTTATTCACAACAACAGTTTCAACATATTATCAGCCTCACAAATTCTTGGATTGGCCATCAGCGTCACTCCTACAAACTTCTTATGGGGAATAAAATATTAGTTTAATGCTATTTAGACAGCAACAAACACAAATGTTCGTTATATTTGTGATTACACTGTAGGAAAGTGAATAATCTATCAATTTGCGTTGTTGAGTCCCATGCGGAATTCGACATTAACTAGTAGTACCCGTTTGCAGTGTTACCGTAGTGGTGGTAGTAACGTAATCTAGTGTAAGCACAAACATAACATAATAAAACGTTATTAATATCAGCTTTAGGGTATGTGTCAATTTCAGCTGGTAGAGGAGAACAACGAGCAGCTTCACCTTACAAGTAGTTGCTAGACATCGTTTTCAGCAAAGGTCTGATGGCTGAATTGTTCAGGTGCTGGGATGCTTTGTGCTGGCTATTTAGCGCCTGACTTTAAGGATGTAGGTTTGAATTCCGCACGAAAACCAGCCAAGTCACTAGCAATAAGACATCAAAGCTTTAACGATTCAGCCACTGGGACTTTTCTGAAAACGAAGTCCTGCCTTTTATAGTTAGGGTAATACTATAAATGGAACCCCTTCTGATAAGTAAAACTGACACAGCTCCCAAAGTTGATAGCAATGGATTTGTATATATTTAGACAGTGACAAACACAACTATATCTTATATTTGGGATTACACAGTATATTATTCTACCCGTGCGGAATTCGAACCCACTACCGTAGAGTCAGACACAAAGTCGCCATCACTAAGAATCCAAAAGACTTAACCCTTTAGCCACGGGGACTTGGCTAAAAAAACAAAGTCCTGCTTCTAAAGTTAAAACTTAAAGTGAAACTACGCTCAGTAAATTGGCTCAACGTCAAGGTCACGCGAAGTTACACAGACTACGTTCTGTCATGTTGAGCTGACCTGTGACTTTTACTTTGTAAGATGACAAGATGACAACAAGATGACAATTTAAGCAACACAATATGTGTTATGTTATGACTAAAGTATTTGGCGATCAGCTCCACCCACTTGATACATGTTCTGGTCCCCGTTCCTTAAAACAATCTTATTGTTAAGTTGATCGTAATTTTTAAAACAATGCCCTGTGGAGTTTCTTTTTATAGGCGTATGATTGTCGTAGTGCAGAGATAGATTTGGAACCGGTGCCGAATGGCACCGGCTTCAAAGCTGTTTCTGCACTGGAACAGTCGTAAATCAATGCTATATTTTACACTTACGATCAACTTAGCCTAAGATCGCTTCAAGGAACGGGCCCCATCAAAAGATATCAATACATAATTGGAATAGACATTTACTATGACATGTTAGGAGCCCGTTCAACAAAGCTATCTTACGATAGGAAAATGATAATCATTATTACTTCATTACCATTAAACTCTTCCTCTATTGACTTTTGAACTGCAGGGGAGCTTGAAAAGAGAAGAGTTTTATTCCCGAAAGCTCTCGTTTAACTTTTAGTTTTGCGCTCGAATATACTATTGTTCACAATGCAGTAATTAATGTAAAATATAGTAAATAAGACATTAATTGCACTTGCCAATAGTGAAACATGTCATAATTACCCCATGTCTAACTGTAGGAGAGTTTAAGTAGAACAAACGCAACAGTGAGAAGTAAACAACTGAATGAGTGGGCGCAATCCAGGTGTCTTGTTATGCAATTTATGACAAGGGAAAAGATACCATAGTTCAGTTTCACAAACTTAGGATGAAAGTTGGCAAGTTGTCTAGACTAATACTCTTTAAGATAGAAAGCTCAAATTTCACCAGTTACTTTTACATAACTTTATCAATATTTCAACAGCCTTTCTGTTTTATGTCTATAGATCACACGTTTTAATAAATCATCAAGCATGATCGTTCCATGTTGATTAGAAAGGCAGTTATGTGATCATGAATTAAATACAGAAAAAGACAAGAAAAGAGGAAACACTATATTGTCAAATATCATGGCTCTTTTTAAATCAATGACATAAATAATATTGTAGGAACTTTTAATAAATTTCAAAAATAAATATGTCATTTTGAAGGTGACCACCGGCCGCGCAATGGAAACAAATGTTTAGAAAATATTTAGCGGATTTCAATTGGTTTGATGAAATTTCCAATGGAAATCTGCTGAATAATGTATATACATTTTTTCTAGAGCCGGTCCCGTTCTACAAAGCTGTTAAAGTCTTAAATTATATATAAGCCCTTTCGATGATGCTAAGATAGGAGAGTGCTAAGATGCACGTTAAGACGTCTAGGCCAAGACACCTTTGTGGAATGTGACACAAACATTTTAAGATTCAATCCGTAATCACATAAAGGAAGATTAGTTCACATCAGACTTTTAGTAGTGTTTGTTTTATATAATAACACATCGTTATGATTGTTTTTTCTTAAAAGACATTATTTAAATATTTGTTTTATCTGATTATCTGGTAAATGTATAATGTATAAATATATCTGCAATGTCTATATTTTTATCAGTACAAAAAGACATATATGGGTCCTCACGGGTTATACAAGTAAACATTGTTTTCGGTTGGCTTGCAAAGTTTAGGTTTTTGTTGTTTTTAATTTGTTTTTTGTTTGTTTGTTTGTTGTTATTTTGTTTTGTTTTGTTTTTGTAGTTGACGTTTGTTTGGTGGGTTGTTAGAGGAGGTGAGGGGTTTGGGTAGTGAGGTTATTTTGCTTACTTATTACTGTTTTGGGAGTGGTTGTTTTGTAATTTAGGTGGGGGGAGGTTTAACCTCGGAGTCCCTATTTACAATACAATAAACAAGTAATAACAAACATTTTATAAACACCTGCATTATTCACTGTGCGTCAATAATTTATAGACATTCATTGTGTTCTTCTAAACTGGACTCTGACACGACAAGAAGTCAATTTCCATCGTTTCTGGTATAACATTTTACTCAAATTGTTCCCCAGCGTACAAAACCCGTGAACAAATATTGACAAATGTTGGGCCAACCAGACCGATAATAACAATTGAGATGCATTCATTGTTATAAAGAAGGTATTACGCATATAAACATCTCCCATGTTGGCTAGACAACACAGTTCAAAAGTCATAACGCTAAGGTCTATGGACACTAGTTAACCCTACATCGATAATGGACAATAGACTCCGCCATGAGGAGAACTTGCATTATAACAACATATATTCCACACTGTCGACCACACGTTTGATACCAGTTTAATAACCACATCTAACGTCAAATTCTAAAGTACTTTCAAAAATAAAACCGATTTAATCTTTATTTATAAAGTTTAAAACACTGTACGTTCGGTGGTTGCTTCGAGAGAGAAATTAAAGCACTTTTATTACCACAACATTTTTTTGTCTTTAAAATCTGTTAGCTTCACTAAAAACAATAACTTTTTAAAATTAAGAAACAGCTGCCGTCCATCACTCAACTCGAACGTGTTAATGTTCGCGTAAAATGTTATTAGGGTTTTATTTTTTATTTACACCCCTAGGGCTGGTTATGTCCATTGTTCTCGTAGATTGTTTTTTAAGGTCGGAGGTTACTATTTGGAGGTATGTTATTTGGACGATTCTATGATGTCAAATAGGTAAATCAGGAGTCTTTTACCACAGCGACAGTGGGTCCCACGTGGTGCAAGTAGCTTAGCGCCCTCCTCTCCTCGCGACGATATAGACTCAACGCTCTCGCCTTTGGCTCGAGCGTCGAAATCCATATCCCCCCTGAGGAGGGCGCTAGCTTATACATACAATTTTCTAAAGAAAACGTTTCATCAATACTTGGTTTGTAAAATCGCTTATGTGCAAAGGCTCATCATCATCATCAGGCAGATTGCGTTGATAGTAAGGTGATTTTAGGTGCCTCACATAATTAGTAATGACACCTTGGGTTTGCAGAAAGTGTAAGCTGAACCACTGTTAAAATTATCATATTAGATTGGATCGTGTGTCACCCCGGGCAAGGACAGCTTCAAAAAGTGAGTGAATTCTTTAACACCGTTTGGAGAATATTACAGAAATTTGTGACGAATGTTTCAAAAGTAAAAATTATTGAATATTTTTTTTAAAATGATCTAATCAATCCCGAAAACAAAAGACAATATTTATCAGAAATACAGATAAACAGTTGCACACATCTGATCATTCAAACAAAGGGACAGTTGTCATGCATTTGAAAATGAAACAGATGCCGACAGGACATTTAAAATAGCAGCTGCATTATAGTTTGAATTTGAATTTCCAGTTGGCCATTTTGCTCTTAGTAGCATGGACTTGTTCGTTACCTGATGTGCGCATTACATTCTCAGTTAATCTTTAACTCATCAAGTACCAAGCTCAAATGTCATGTTCTAATTTTAGTCCAAATAGGCTGTTGAAAAACCTATCTGTGATAATGTGTTTAAAAGAGCTCCTGCAGGAGCTCTTTTAAACACATTATCACACGATAGGT
>JAULCD010079809.1:0-11793 GCA_032361085.1 Calliostoma canaliculatum
GTTTCACATCAGTATTTGGCAGTGATTGTAGTCACATCTTGTTATTATCTGTTGCTTTGAGCATCTAACACATTGTTTCGTGAATTAACTCCAATATCGGCTGCGGCCGATGTCCAAAAGAAACACAAGTCTTCCACAGAAATCTCACATAGTGACTACAAACATATCTTATAATATGATGATTGGTGGAGCCGTAGTAAACGCATTAGCATTTACTGGATCTATTTATTTATTTAATAATAGGATTGAAAGAGAAAGGCATGATAGAGCCATAGAAGAATTACAGGCGGCTATTTTTGGGCTTAAAAAACAACGCAAAGGATAAATTTTATAAATAATGAAATGAAGAAAAAAAATCATGCTGCTAAGACAATTCGTGATGGGGACAAAGCAATGTACGAATATAGTATTGTATTTGGTAAAAGTTTAACCCCATTAGAACCCGCCCGGAATTAACACAATTCTGATCCACCTGATCAACAGAAGAAAGGTGAGATTGTATTCATTGCATTAGGAATGGGGCTAACAGTAGTATTGTGTTATAAATTTCTTTAGTGTTATCATTTAAAAAAAAATAAAAAAATTGATGAAATTATTTTATTACCATATATAAAAATAGAAACCCAAAACAAATACATAGTCATGAACAGTAACTCTCTTAATGATATTGATTTTGATAAAATAATAGTAGACAAACCACAAAAAAACTCTTTTACAAATAAAGGTGAACGTACAATTGAATGTGTCGTATCTAAAATATATTATTTATCGAAAGATAATAGCAAGTTAGAATTATATATACAATTGCCTAAGCAACTAATGTGGAGGTATTAATGGCATTTGAAAATATAGAGGGGTAGGTATAAAAAAAATTACCCACTAACATCATTAGAAACAATGGAATTACCTACTCAAGAAGAAAAAACTATAAAACTAATGTTTGACAATATTGGCATGTATCTGTGAAATATTTAAAACAATTTACTGAATTGCAGCAAACAGAAAAATTATTACCAAATGTAACAATTAATTCATTTCTTGCAGCAAAATTTACAAACCAAACTAATTGGGGAATTGTAATGAAACCATTATATGATTATGCTTATACAAAAGAAGAACAACGAAAATGAATAAATTTATTAAAGCCTCTTAGATCATATTTCAAATTTATAACAAATAAAGGAGTTGGTATTGATAATATTAAATGTTCAACAAAAGTATATGTTGGAAATGATAGAATTAATCCAACTAAAATATTAAAGATTGGAAAAGAATTTCCTAGAGGAAGTGGTACTGTTTGTGTTAAATTAGAAGAAATATTTTTGGGTAGTCACGGATGTAATTCACACGGCAGTTCAATTAGAATGAAAATAGCTGAACTCCAGTGGAAACATATCCCACTAAATAGAGGTGTTACTCAAAATAAATTAATACATTTAACCGAAGAAGATGAAGATGTGTTGAAATCTACTTGTGCAATTAAAGATGAATCCTGAGATGATGATCTATTTTTTTGATTAGTGAAAAAAAAATTAAAAATTAAAAAATATTTTATTACCATATTTAAAAATGGAAACTTGTAAATGGATTACGATGGGGAAGACTGATTCTTGTGGTAAGAAATTGTCTACCCCCAAAGAATATTGTAGTTACCATAGACTTGCTATTAGGAATGGAAGAATAAATCATACATGTTTTGTTTGTGGAATTGGTGTCAAAAGCAAATACTGTTTATGCGTAGCTTATGGAAGCATGAATTTTCACGATTGTTAAGACATGAATTTTCACGATTGAGAAAAATACGTATTTAATATATTTTCATTTCATTTCTAAATTTAAAAACGAATTTTGATTAAAAAAAATGTATTTAAAGATTTTGGTACCATATTTAATGTTTATTTATTTATTTTTTTGTATTTGGTAATATAAATAATAAAAACCCTAAAAGAATTGAGATCTGAAGTGGAAGCTAAAGGACTAAGAGACTATTAAAGAAAGATGAGTTAATTAAGGTACTTAATAATGATAATATTAGTGAAGAAATAATTAATAGAAAAAGACTTTTATTAATAGCTGAACAAATAAATTTAAAAGGTGTTAGTAAATTGACAAAAAAACAACAATTATTCAGAGTAATTAATGGAGAAATTCCTAAACCACTTACAAAAAAGGAACTTTAAGTCACGTGGATTAGATTATTCTAAATTGAGTAAAGATGCTTTATTTACTTTACTCGAAAATGATCATGGCTTAAAATTTGAATTATTAAAACCACTTGGATGGTGGCTTAGGGCTTGGATTATGGAGGCACCAGTAGGTAAATATAAAGATCTTCAAGTATTTTTAAATCATGCTAAACCTAAAATAATGGAAAAAACTAACTAATGAATTTAATGAATTGGGTAGTATAGAATATCAACTTGCACCTTTAGTTAATTTAAGGAAAGAGCAATTTGATAGTAGTGATGAATTTATGGATGCATATTTAAATCACAAACAAGTAGTCGTCACTAAACTAAGTACAATAGATTTAGATGAACAATATCAAATATTGCAAGAAAGATTAGAAAAATTCACTAACAAGGGTTCTGGTTGGATAGTATATAGCATTAAAACATTACAGTTAAATATTGCAAATTATGACCCAGTTAGGGGTGGATCTTATATATATAGATTTACCGAAGTATTATAAAAATAAACAAGCTATAATTAATGTAAAAAATAAAGATGATAATTGTTTGAGATGGACACTAAGATCTTCATTATTTCCTGCAAAACAACACTCGGATGAACCTTCGAGTTATCCAATAGAGGATGGATTACATTTTGATGGTATAGGTGCACTTACACCTATTTCTCAAATCAAAAAAATTGAGAAACAAAACAATTTAGCTATCAATGTTTTTGGTAATTTAATTGAAATAAAGGGAGCGGTTGTACATAGAAGTAGTGACGCACCTTAATAATTAGAAAGAATTATTTTATTTTTAATTGAAGATGGTGGGACATATCATTATACTTGAATAAAAGGTTTTAAAAGGTTAATGCATGATCAAACTAAACATAAATGTAGAAAATATTTTTGTGAAAAATGTCTTCATGGTTATAGTTGTTCAAATCTTTTGGAATCCCATTAAGAAGATTGTAGAGGTGTTGGGAAAACTGCAGTTAGAATCGATATGCCAGAACCAGGAAAGAACTTACTTTATTTTAAATAAGTATCACCCTTTTTAAAATTTATCATATATGTTAAAATAACTATTTTTTTGTTTATCTATATATTGTGATGAATTTATTGGGGTATGGAAATTTTAACATGTATGATAAATTTTAACAAGGTGATACTTATTTATACATTAATTAAGTACGTTAATTAACGTGTGGTCCCGAAGCCCCATAATAGATACTACTGAACTCATTTCACAAAGTCAGTAATGTGTGTGACCCCGTTAGCATGGATGCAAGCATCACAACCACGACGCATGGAAGACACAAGATGGTTGAAAAATGCTTGAGGAATATTGTTCCAAATGTTCACCAAAAATTAACCCAATTCATCAAGCGCAACAGCTGGTTTGGTTGTTGACATAGACATGTTCTATGGGTGAAAGGTCTGGCGAAACTGCTGACCATGGCATAATATCAATGTTATATTGCCTTAAATGGTCTGTGGCGACACGTGCAACATGTGGACGGGCATTGTCATGCTGAAGGGCACAAGGGCATGAAGGGCACAAGGTGACGTTCAATTATTTAACGTAAACGTAAACCTGTCATGGTGCTATTGACAATAACCACTTTCGTTCGTCCACGGTGTGAAATGCCTCCCCACAACATTACACTCCCACCTTCAACTGAACGACGTTGGATGACGTACGCGTCAGCGTAATGTTCCCCATTATGTTATTATCGCTCGCCCATCTGATCTGTCAAGGTTAAATCGCAACTCATCTGTAAACAGGACACCGTTCCATTCTTGTTGTGTGAATCTTTGTTGTTGTCTGCACCATGCTAGACGTTCTTGATGGTGACGTGGAAGCAAAACGTGATGTATCGCAGGTCCTCGGGGTTGTGCACTATAAGACGGTTTCTTACAGTCCTCCCACTAATGGGTCTCACACTAGGAATCGTTCGAGCTGTCAATTCCTTAAATGAACAAGTCGGATATGGTTATCCTGCCGACGTAACGTCAACCGGTTTGAAGTAAGTCGTGAGTGTTGCTATTTTGCTGATAACGTCTCCAAAGACACGATATGGCGTTCCGATGAACATTAAAATGACTAGCAATTTAATCTGGGACATTTCAGTTTGCAGCATACCGACAGCACATAGACGTTCATTTTCAGACAGACAAGGGATTTCGTTTTGCAGTGTAAACAAAACCATAAATGTGTTTTTCTAATCACCAGAAGTCTACACAAAGATGTGTGCTCTGTTGTGCTGAAAAACACGTGTGAAGAAATCACAATTGAGTTTAACATGCAAAACACGAAACTTGCAATGTCACACGAAACGCACGTGCAACATGTGCATTTCATTCAAACAATGACAAAAGTGTGTTTGGTATTATTCTTTTGCGATAGTTTGTAAAAAAATGTTTTGGAATAAATATTTCATGATATTTTATATGAAGCACAATTACTTTTTTCTGCTATTATATCTGTATTTCCAAGAGCTACAGTAGTCTCGGGCAATAATCGTGTCTTACGAGCTGTCCAGTCTACAAAGCCCAACTCAGTATTTACAATATTGGCTGACAGTACCAGATGAAATTTTGTACACTTATTCATAAGATCGAGTTTGAGGTAAGCAGCAAGTCTCAACTAACCACTTCCATTCAGAATAATTTTGTCATAGTCTCGCATTAGCGGTACGCTGACCTGCTTTTTCAAAGCATCATATATAGTAGTCATCTACAACAGACCTTAAGAGTTCCATTCGTACCTTTGGCTGTAATACTTTGGACCATTACAGCTGTGTTATCAGGGTCAGATATCATATGATATCATATAATAAGCTGGTATCATCATGGTCTTCCTGACGCACCCACAAAATCATCCTTTGGATGCATGTGTTTAGCCATGTTCTCATATTACAGCTTGAGTATCTTCATCTAAAATCACAATTTTATCTGTTTAAAGCTGGGGGTGTAAGCTCAATACTTACCATAAATTTCTTGAGTCAGGGGCCATTAAAGGCATACGCCAATCTGTACTATCACTAAAAACCCTAATACTATTGACCAGAACCAACAGCTGTTAGTTAGATTTCAAGTTGTGTGGGCAAGATACAGAAAGCTGGCATAATCCTAAGATCGTTAAAGTCGAGACAACCCTTGAGGGAGTACCCAATCCACAAAATTCACAGAGGGTGCCCAAGCATTAACAGTGGAACAATGCTATCAACTTCTTTGGTGAAAGTTCCAAGCATGATCCAGAAGTGGCTATGGTAAAAAGGGCACTTGAACTGTGTAGTAATAACATAGGCGAGTTTCTCATCACTAAGTTTGCAGTATGGCTTGACTTCCGAACAACAGATGATAGTCAACTGCATGGATCTAGACGTACGTGTATGAATGCAAGTAAATTTAATACTTTACAGGAAGTGGAGGCAGCTGAAAGACTAAACTTGTATCTATTTGTAGTAATGGATACACAACTAAATATACAGAATAGCCGATTTTTCTTGACGATCTACTAACCTACCTTTCGAGCCTCATAATGCCATCATACGTGGTCAGACTAACTGAAGTAAGACAGTATTTGCTTTTGATATGTTTTCTACTGTTTATCTTGGCTACTTTGAACCCATTGTTATTCTTTGCCCTACCATATGGCACAACACGTCATATAAGAAGAGAAATGGGTCTGGGATGATTTAGAAATTTAGGTATTTGATCCGAGTATGCTTTTCATAAATTGTTTGCTGAAGAATCCAAAATATATATTATTGATGATTGCTCCGCTACAAAAGCCATTACACAGAAGACGCATAATGCTATTGTCATTTTCTGGTCAACACACAGGACAAAGTGTATGCATACTGACTCAGAAGAATAACTTGGTCTTAACAGATTTTAGAGAACAGATACGCTGGGTCGGTCTTTTTTGTTGTAAAGATTAAAGAGTGTCTCCTCAAGAATTTTGTTATTCTTATGCATGACAAAACAGTAGTTTAACAAAAACTGGCAAAAACTAAGCATGCAAAACTATTACTTAAAACTGACCAACCAACTGCTTACATACTGTTACATTATGTTAAAAGTTTGCTGGTTATTAGCAACGTATCAGCAGTAACTAACCAACTTCTACTTTTTATTGATTGTATTAGGTTTTTACCAGTACGTTAGACTACAAAACAAGCTTAAAGGGTTACAAGATGAAGATGGAGATCTCCTTACGCAGGTATTGAAAGAGGAAGAAACAAAAAATGTTCAGAAGGCGGAAGCTGACGCCCCTTCACAATAATAACGTTTAACCACTTTAGCTGCAGGTGGGCAAATCAAGCAATATGTCGGTTAGGACTATTCTGTCGAGTAGCTTAAATAAGATGTCCAAGGCAGAGGTTGAGAAGCTGTATGTTAGGTTTGGAAGCAAAACTTGGTATTGCACCAATACAACTATATACTACAGCTGTTTCAAGGTTTTACCCTTTAAAAACCAACTAATGCACTGTCTAACAGAGGATCCCTTTGTATCACATGTATTAAACTATGCTGCTTGTAATCTTTACTACATATTCGATGTGTTCTTGGCACCAACAACAACAGCACTAACAACGGTTAAATATTATCAATTTATAAGTATGCGATCATTTACATGTCCACTAACACAAAACAAAGATAGAAGCAATTCAACAACCCTGAGTGAAAACAAAGAATCCTAAAGGCGTCACAGCTGGAAAAAAAGTGCTAAGGCACTCAAGGCTAAACAACTTGTCGAGTTACAAAAGATTAGGCAGGCATATCACTGCTTTAAATCTTTACCATATGCAGCAGCACTGTCAATTTACACAGTAATAACCACTAACAGAATACAAAGACGGGACCACAAGAAAATCCAATTCAACAACCACAGATAGAACCAGTTCTACCACCACAGACAATGGCACCAGTTCAACAACCACAGGTAGAACTAGTTCTACCACCACAGACAATAGAACCAGTTCAACCACCACAGACACTAGCAACAGTTCATCAACTACAGGTAGAACTAGTTCAACCACCACAGACAATAGCACCAGTTCATCAACCACAGGTAGAACTAGTTCTACCACCACAGACAATAGCACCAGTTTAACAACCACAGGTATAACCAGTTCTACCACCAGACAATAGCACCAGATTAACAACTACAGGTAGAACTAATTCTACCACCACAGACAATAGCACAAGTTCTACCACCACAGACAATAGCACCAGTTTAACAACCACAGGTAGAACTAGTTCTAACACCACAGACAATAGCACCAGTTCAACAACCACAGGTAGAACTAATTCTACCACCACAGACAATAGCACAAGTTCTAACACCACAGACAATAGCACCAGTTCAACAACCACAGGTGGAACTAGTTCTACCACCACAGACAATAAAACCAGATCAACAACCACAGATAGAACTAATTCTACCACCACAGACAATAGCACAATAGCACAACCACAGGTAAAACTAGTTCTAACACCACAGACAATAGCACCAGAGTAACAACCACGGGTAGAACTAGTTATACCACCACAGACAATAGCACCAGTTCTACCACCACAGACATAGCACCAGTTCAACAACCACAAATAAAAACAAAGAATATTGAAAAACGGTGCCGAAGCACGTAAGGCTAAACAACTCATTGAGTTAAAAAAGATTAAGATGAGTGTCATGATAAAGAGCGACAACAGTCTTCCCCAAAGCATCCAGTCCCACAGCACTCTTTAACGAGTTGGATGTCAGTTATATATTTTGCTGGTAGATTAGGAATTGATGGAGTTGTATATTTTGCTACTGTGCAATTATCAACAAAAAAAATCTTTCTCTGGTAAATTTTTCTCAAGCAAAAGTTGATCTACATGATATAAAATTTGATCCTTAAAAGATCGATTCACACAATATGTTGTTACGATACTTCTCCAGCCACTGATGTGAAAATGTTGTTAACGCTACTTATCATTCAGTAGTTTTAATCATCCAAAGTATTGGATATGCTAGACAAAGGACGATGGTTACGATGGTTACCAAAACGCCTAGGTTGGACTTTTCTGCTTATGATACAGGAATGGTGGTGCTGGATCTCATTCTAGTCATGGCCCCCAAAGATATGTTGATTAAACAAGGAATCATTCCTGTCGACTTATTGAAGAAAAGGAAGCAATAAGATTATTGTTATTATGGCATCAGTCGTTGTTATGGTTGGTGGTACGTTAGTTAATGTGTTAGCCTTTTCTGCGTCAAACTATTCACATGTATTTAGCATTATGGGCAAAAAGAATACTCATGCAGAACAAAAACATCATGATGAAGCTGAACAAGAATTAAAATGCGTACAAGTGAAATAGTTTTGTAGGTGTACAGGTCGTCTTGATTGGATTAATGAAGAACTATCGGCATGCTAAGAATACCTTCCAAGACGTTGATCTTGTAATCCACGAATACAGTTTAGTGATTGGTAAACAATTACCACCACTTGAAAAAATGCAAGAGCTGTTGGACTTTTATGTTCCATCCGAGTTACAAAAGGACTGAGAAATAACATTTGTTAAATTGTTCTTGGTTTAGGCGTAACATGCCTTCTTGCATACAAGTCATTTCTGCAAACCCTCTTTTTTCGGTTGCACTCGAGACATATCAACCTTATGCTATCATCACTGTGACCCCTAGAGTTGTCTAACTGGTCCACACTGAATTGACGTGTATACTTCGCTGGTAAGGCCATAGGAACTCAAAACTGTAGGCAGCACAGCAATTTTTGGTTGTTTTTTCTCTTTAAGACACAGGACATGCACGGCCTTGGTTTTGGTCCTATTCCTTTAAGGCCACCAACTCTCTCTGGATTGTTTTGCGGAGTTGCTGCTTGGTGAGTTGAGCAACCTCGGTGCCCTACTTTGAAGGAACAGTAATCCTTTTGAGCTGGCTTATACCGTTGAAAAAGCCAAGTAGGCGCGGGAGGACCACAGAAGATGGTCGTCAACAATCCAGACCTTTGGGGGGTCAGGCCTTGAGAACTGTGAACTGGAAGGGCATACTCGAGTTGTCAGTTATTGGTCTGTATGGCAGCTTTTGCCTCTTAGATAGTGACATCCAAGATATTGTTCAGAACCAGCTCTTCCTTTTGGATTGTACCAAGAATTGTAACCATGATGTTTTGCTGTCGGTTGTCTATTTGGGTGGAACAGTAGGGGCACAAGGGTGTCTTGGGAGTGGTCTTTGTTGGGCTGAATAGCTGCTCTTGCGCACAGTCACGAACTATCTGTCTTAAGGCCAGGATGTGGTCATCCGGCTTCCAGGCATCAACAAATCTAGCTGTAGAAAATTACGCCCTTGCCTATTGGCTCTACTAATGACACCAGGGGCTGCAGACACTTGTGCCACAAAACGTGTTTGCAAACCCAGATTGGGTTCACACTTGTTTAATGTGTCACTGCCGACAAATTACGTAAGTTGGTTGTGTAAAAATTGCATGTTTATAAAGTATTAGCTTTTGTCTTTTAATTCATGATATTCAATTACTATGTATTTTGTTATAACATTGACTGTTAATACTATTGTTCGCAAAACGTTATTTTGACTTTGCAGTCCGCCATTTTTCAAGACAGTGACTGATAAGTATAAGATATCACCATACTTTCCTCGTTGTATCGGTGAATATCAGGACACTTTTTGTCGTGGGGCCCCGACGAGGCGTAGCCTGATGTCCTGATATTTACCGATACAACGAGGAAAGTATGGTGATATCTGACTTACATCTCATTTCTATCGAGTTTTATTAAAGAACGTAACTTTATAAAATTCAATAAATGTACATGTTATCACCTTAAAAGTTCCCTTTTAAAATGATGAATGCTTCGTAAAATTGCTATAGTTGTAGAATCCGGGCATGGCTAGCTCATGCAAATCGTGTGCTCGCGTTTGTTAGTGCACGTGCATATTGCAGTGTTGCGTGAACTTACGTACTGCACGTGCAAATGGCAGGTGCCGGGTGAAAAAAATACTGAACTATGATCTGAACTGTCAGCAGAGCAGCAAATGGTTAAAATCTTGTATAAAATTTGAAGGCAGTTTTCTACTGATATGCAGCCGAAACTCGCAGGTTTCACTGCATCACACAACTACATTGGTGATGCAGGCTTTTCTCCTGCCGTAAATCCTGCTGCCGCGATATAAATGAAAAATTGTTGAAAAGGACGTTAAAAAATAACTTACTCACTCATTAACTCACTCTACTGATGTACCAGAAGTTCAGATTTCTCCCATTGAATAATAGACAGTGTAAAGTGTCAGTGAAGCGTAACTAATAATCTGGGCCCTCAAAGTGATCTCAGGCTAAGTTCATCGTAAGTGCTAAAATGTAACATTGACTTACAACTGTCGTAGCATTAGGCACCGGTTCCAAATCGATATCTGCGCTACGACAGTCGTAAGCCCATGACAAGAAACAACTCCACTTGACATTGTTTTTTAAAAATCACTTACGATCAACTTAGCCTAAAATCGCTTTGGGTAACGGGACCCTGTTTAACCCTGTGTTTTACACACTGATATTGCGTCAGTCTCTAGCAGCAGAACAGATTCGTCCTTGGAAGCCTGTATGACTGTACAGCATTATCGCTCGACTCCCAAGTGCGAGCCAACACTCTGCCATCATCTTACTCTCCAATTATGAAAAAAACTTAACCGTTATTAAACGAGACCAATTTCAGAAGATATGGATAAGCGGGGTAAGATGTTGGTTTTACACACGGGTAAATCTACTGCGAAAGAGATAGTCTACCAAAACTAATGCAAACCTCTGCGCAGTACATCCACCCAGTGTGCGGGTATTTTGCACTTTTAATGCTGTTCACTATTGTGGCCACAGATGACATGCCTGTAGTGTGGAGAGTTGCCCCAAATGGCTCATATATTCCTACTTTGGAAATGAGATGGTCCTCGGATGGGAAAACTGTTTTAAAACCCAATTGTATATACTACTTTTGAACATGTCTATTAAGCAAGTTTTTATAAAGAATATTAAGTGTGCATGTATAACTTATTCAAACTACAAAGAAATAAAATAAACATTAACATTTGTTTGGGGATAAAAACTTGTTACCATGAAATAGGAACCTGTTAAAAGATTTGACGGAAACTGACAGTGACTTGAACAGGTTTTATAAAACATGTCTTATACCAATAAAGAGTTGTCTAAAGTTACTAAGAACTGTAATATTACATAACTATGAATAGTGTTTAATAAAAACTCTAGGTCAACAATGTTTTTGAAAACAGTTGGTCTACAGAAAATATTTCTCTTTTTCAAGGGCAAGCTTCTCCCCGTCATAATCAATGCCATTATATTGTGCTATTTCTCCGTCCCTTTTACACTTGACAAACCAGGCCACCAACTCCTTCCCCAGACTGTTCACCAGATCCGTGTCTGCTTCCAGTTCCTGTAGAGCTTCGGCGAGACTGTGCGGAAGACTCTCGTTAGTTTCGCTCTTTCCAGGTGGCGGACATTCCAGTTTCTTCTCCACACCGTCTAATCCTGCAGCGATGGTAGCAGCCACAACCAGATAGGGGTTGCTCTTGCCACTCGGCGTTC
>JAULCD010079920.1:0-17783 GCA_032361085.1 Calliostoma canaliculatum
ACTGGGTTAATAAAATTGGTCTACAAATGCCAAAAAAATGTTGTAAACTGTGCACTTTCCAAAGAAAAACGTGTTTTTCTTTGGAAAGTGCACAATTTACAAACATTTTTTGCATTTGTAGTCCAAATCTATTAACCTAGTGACATGGTTTAAGACGTCATAAAGTTATGACGTCTTCGTAAAACGGAGCCCATGTCAGACTTGAGGCAGTCAGTTTATTTATTCCGAATAGTAGGGGTAGGCAAATAAGTGTTTTTGTCACCGAGATACATAAAATGTTTTCGTATGTCATTTTTATGCTTAACACAAATCCAATACGTTATTTTGTCTACTATTAAGTCTTACGTTGGTGCCGTGACGTTTTTCAAAATGGCGGCAAAAAAATGTTTGTTCACTGGTAAACAAAGGATTTGACGCCTAACTATAATTGTAGTATGTGTATCTATAGGTTTTTCGGTGCATAGAAATTAAAATCAGGCGCATGTTTTACCCTGTGGTATCCGTAATATATATTATTATTCTAGATTTTAACTAAACTATGCTGAAATTTTGAAAAATATAAGCAGTTTGCCCGAACACAAAACAAGAGCTACAGTGTAACGAGTAGCTACAACTAATTTTCGCACTCTGATTAGGAATTGAAGCAAGAGAAGATGATATTTAGTCGTTAAAAGTCAAACATAGTATATCTTCAGAGCAGCTATGAAATAACTCAACATGTTACAACGCAGATCTCAATAATCATCTCTCGATATCTTGACTCACAACATTGTCCTTGGGACGAACAGCAGACTCAGACTGTTTTTGGCCGTCATTTTAAAAAAAAATGTCACAGGACCAAAATCAGACTTGATAGTAGAACAAAACAACTCATCGGATTTGAAATCGGTAGGAAAAATGGCCAAATAAAATACTCGTTTTGAAAATTTGATTGTGATTTGCCCAACCCTACGAAGAGGCATCAGCGTGACACATCTAATCGAATTTGTGTAACAAGACTGTGATCATTAAGAGATGGCCATGAAGCATGTGATTCGACTCACTGACATTGAGTGTTAAAGTACACAGGTAGTTTATTTCAGTCCAGTACAAATGATTAAACATGCGTATAAGTCAGTAGATGTTAACTAATTACAAACTACAACATCACGCTACAATGAACAACGCGTGGACGCTACCGTTTTGTCATAACACTTTAGTCAGCGTAATATTTAGATAATACAGTATTTGTTTGTTTCAATATTGCAGTCTACATAGACTTTTAAAACCTGCCCTGTGATTAATGTTTTAAAACAGCTCTTTGCCGACATATTATCACTTAGTGGGCTTTTAACGGGAAAAGGTAGTCACCGTTTCAAAACTATTTTTCGCGTTTAGCATATGTCATAAACGCCCATGGATTACAGTTAACTTGAATATATACCTAGACCCCGTTCCCCAAGCAGTCTTAATTTTAGATGATCGTAAGTGGTTTTTTATTTGATTCTTACCATAGACGTATGGTTGTTGTAGATGTGACATCAATTTGGAACCGGTGCCGAATGGCACCAGGTCCTAAGCGACTTCTGCGCTAATACAGGCGTAAACCTATGCTTTATTTCAGCACTTATAATTAACCTAGCTCAAGGTCGCTACGAGTAAAGGGTCCTTGGCTAAAATAAGTATTTATTTTTTCCCAATATCAGCGTAACCAGTGAATGTTCCAAAGAAAACGTTTACAATTGTAAACTAAACCCAACTGACGAGCGACACACTGTGAATACCTACGTTTATAATTTCTGCTAGAATACCGATGTACTGTAATTTGCGTTCATCATAATTGCCCAGGTATTGTTAGTTGCTTAGCTCATGTAATAAAATGTTGTTTAGCATATTTCGCCAATGACTATGTAATTATTTTCAGTGTATTTATTGAATTCTAATTACTTGTAAATAACCTTTTTTAATACATCATGAGTGTAGTTACCTGCAGTACTGTCAGAGGATAATCACCTTCCCTCACCCCAACAGCATATTCATTCTGCTCAGCCAGTTCCCGGAGTGTGTTAAAGGGAGGCGTATATTTATCTATGGCTGAAAACGCCGTAAGGTTCCCAATGTACACAGCTGTCACTACCATACAGAAGAAACACCAGGTGAACATCACGATCCTGGATGGCCAATTGTCTGGAATCCGGAGTAGTGCTAAAATAGGAAATATACTCATAATGTTAAAACGGGATTCCCAAAATTTTAATTTTCAATGAACTAAGACACAATATCATTTAACAGAAATTATCATATTTTATCAAACAGTATTGTTTTCACATGTGTTTTTTTATAGTTTACATTCCAGGTACATATGTTTGACGTTATAAGTCATTACACAGTCAAAATGAACGAGATTCGTTGAGAAAGTTGCAAAGTAAACTTAAATACAATCTTTGATTTGGTTATACTGCAGAAATGATTTGTTCACGTGTAATAACCGAAGTTACAAAGACATTGTTTGGCAAATGAAGAAGCTTTAATTTTAATTGCGATAAACACATGCCAGTATAGTTATATAACATCAAAGCCAAAAATATAACATAATTGTAGTCTATCAAGGCTTTTCTATGGAAAATATTTTGTTCGCAAAAGGTAAGCATGTCCTATTCAACTGGTAGCACACATACATTATTAAATTTGCCGAAGTCAATTATGGTCAAACCTTAAATTATTGTGTTCGAAGAAAGCTAAACAAAAACACTACATCATCCTATAGCATATATATTTCCGTCAGATGGGGGTAAACCACAAATAGTTTTAAACACAATTTGATATTAAACTCTTGAACCAGTGAACGAGGACAAATACGTCTACATGGCATACCAGCTAGTTCAAGCACTCACTCTTAAACATGATGTACACACAACACACTACCTCTATTATGACATTTACCTTGACGGAGTGGGACATGGCTTGTTATTTCAAAACATGTTGAAATTACACCATGACGCTTTTCTGACTCTTTAAATGTTCTTCTCACAATTTCCATAATCTTAAAAAGGATCACACCAAAAAGCATAGCAACTGCTCCACAAACATAGACAGTCCAGGAGAGACAACCTACAAGATACAGCCATGGAGAGTTTCCTGTTGTGTCTTTTTTGTACATTGCTGTATACTGTGTTCCATCAATGATAATAGAATAGTCCATCACTTTCTGTCTTCTCACATTTAACGCCCAGGGAATGGGAGACATATCTGCATCCTGCAATTGTTAGTTATATTCTATTAAAGTCAGTGTGTAACTGATCTATTTGAATTTTAGTTCATGGAGCGCTGACCTCAACTTTTATCCATTTCGGTGTCAATAAAATTTATATGAGCTTTTGAAAACTAATAATGTGGTAGTGTACATGTATTTAAAACTGCTCCTTTATCACTGGTATATGCTTTTAACAGCACAAGGCAGTCACTGTTTTATGTCCGAAAATTAATGTATCACTTTACAAGTGATTAAAGAGGAAGACCTTAAAGGACATTGTATTAAAAATAACCTTTCTCTGCAGCATGCCCACAACTCCTGTCCAGCTTCCGTTTTCCATTTCGCTTCCCCACAACATGTCTGGTGGATCCTTGAAACTGAAACTGCAGAAGGGTTATTATCCCTTTGTAAAGATTATGTTGAATATGTCCACATTTGATATGGCAACAATTGACTGTTACAGTTTATACCATAAACAGACCTGAACCGCCAGACAGATCAATATTTGTAGCATACTAAATAAACGATCCTTTTTATTATCAAGTGGTTGTGGCACCTAAAGCAATTCTTCAGCCAAAATATAATTTATGACTGTATTTATGAAGGGTGAACAAAACAGGTACATGTGTAAGCAACTAAATTAAAAGTGTGCTTCATCTGCACTAAAGTTTAAGTAAACTATCTAATCTTTCCAACTGTAAGTTGATAACTACAATCACAAGCACTTGGGTTATAATAACAGGCATAATTAAAGTTGCAAGCAACCTGTCGGAAAAAAAAACCAAAACAAACAAACAAAAAACAACAACCAAAAACAAAAATGAAAAACAACACACAAAAAACAAGTGAAAACTAAAAAACAAAGCGAGTTATATCATGTTTGTAACTGCTTCAAGAACTACTCTTTAAATAGACGCATATCAAAACTAAGTCAGAATAGCTCAATTGGTAGAGAAGGTCAGGGTTTGATTCCAGTGATTGCAATTAACTTTTTTGCAAAAGTGACTTGTGAAGATCTTTAGGTGTTTATAGCAATGTAAAGTCATGTTAAATAAACTATTTTGTGCCATTTGTAAACAATTAAACACAAACATAAAAATAAAAGTAGTTTTGGGTTGTTTTTAAAAAAAAAGCAAAACAAAACAGAATAATTTTAGTATGGCTCAGAATAAACTTTCTGGTGTTTAAACGGTTTGTCGGATAGCATATCGGTCAACATTAAAATTTCATAAAGTCAACTTAAAAATGTTCGTAAATGCTTCAAGCATTACTCTTTAAATAGACGCATATCAAAAGTAAGTCAGAATAGTTCAATTGGTAGAGTGAAGGACTCTCACCCAAAAGGTCAGGGTTCGATTCCAGTGATTGCAATTAATTTTTTTGCAAACGTGATTTGTGAAGATGTTCTGGTGTTGTAAACACTTTATAAGAAATGTAAATCATATTGCATAAACTATTTTTAGCATTTGTAAACAACTGCAAAAACATGGAAGTAGGGTGGTTTTTTTTTAAACAAATGCAAAAAACTAAACAAAATAGTTTTTGAGTTGGGTTTAGAATATGCTTTCTAGAGTTAAAACGGTTAGTTAAATAGCTTATCGGTTCAGAACAAAGTTTCTGGAAACTTGACGGACTTTCCAACGGTAAAATGAAGTTTGCAATCGGACAGTAAGTTTTTTAGTTAAAGCACTTGACTAATATTTCTTAAAAGAGTTATTGTCCTTGATAGGAAACAATAAGGGGCTGAAACTACCAGTGGTACACACATTCAACGATCAAGTAATAATAACAAGAAAAAAGAAAACAAAAAAAAAAGATTAAAAGGAAAGGCTACAGGTATGGGGGAAAACGAACCAAAACCAAACAAACTAACAAAATCCTCCAAAAAACCCAAAACAAAACCCAAAAAAATAAAAATTGGAAAAAGAAAAAAACAAAAGAAGAATAATAAATAAATAAAAAAAATGACAATAAAAGGGAAAACAGCAAACATGTAACAATAACAAGGCCGTTAACATTTGAATTTAATTTTGCGGCTAAACTAGGCATAATTTGTAGAGATACTCCACACAAAATGTGTTGCAAATAGCATTTTCTATCATCACTGAAAATTTGATGTTTATCCTTTCAAATAGCTTTGGAGAAATTACAATGAAAATAATTTTTTTAAAATGCACTTCAAAGAGACCTAACTCGAAAACAAAAAAGTTGAGGCAAAATTTAGTAGACATATGGATGTGAAATATTATGAAGGTTTCATGATTAAAATTCGAAATAAAAAAGTTAAAAAATGAAGGAGAAGTAGGGTTTTTAAAGGAAATTTTAACACAAAACAAGAATTTTAAGGTAGGGTTAGGAAAACGCTTTCTAGCATTTAAACGGTTAATCGGATAGCTTAACGGTCAACTACAAAGTTTCTGGAAATTGAACGTGTTTTCCAATTTTGAATCAGACAGTAACTTTCCTAATTATGGAACTTGTCAAAAAAACTTTAAAGTGTTATTGCCCTTGCTTGCGACCACCTAGAGGCCGAAACATTATGCGCGGCATAAATTAAGGGTAAAAGGAAACAAAATCAAAAAAGAAAAAGAAAACAAAATGAAGGGGAACGCTGTAGGTCTGAAACAAAAAACAGCAGAATAATAAAAAAAAAATAAAAAAAATAATAATATTAATCCTGACAATTACAATAGGGTTCCAAGTGAACTTGGAAACATAATTATTCCATCAGCACGCATTAAAAGGTAGGCTACATAGGGTTTCACAAAGACATCGTAAAATTACGCAACGTACGCTATGTCCGGGGTAGTGCTGAGAATGTACTCTGTCAATGTTAAAGAGGAATATGTTTATATGATTAGATTACAAATGCTAAAAATCTCTGTAAACTGTGCACTTTCTAAATAAGTAGTGGTAGTAGCAACAGCAGCAGCAATACTAGCAGCAATACTACTACTACTACTACTACTACTACTATTATTATTATTATTAGTAGTAGTAGTAGTTATAGTAGTACTAGCAGTAGCAGAAGCAGTAGTAGTACTTGTAGCAACAGCAGCAGCAGCAGTAGCAGTAGCAGTAGTAGAAGCAGTAGCAGTAGCAGTAATAGTAGTAGCAGTAGTAGTTGCAGCACAGTTGTAGTAGCAGTAGTGGTGGCACGTGGTCTAGCGCGATGATAACTATTAGGTGAAGTTAAGCAATGTCGGGTTTGGATTGTAGCTGGATGGATGACCCACTTGACTTGCTTCACTCAAGGGTATTTACCCTGCCCAACATTGAGACGCTGGGAAAAGCTTGTGGTGTCACCTAAGGCACGTGACGTTGATCAAAGTGTGCCTCTGCTCACCCAGCAGTCCAACTGGGTACCTGGTATAGAAGACGTGTGTGACGTGAATGCTAACCCTCTAACGCCGAACAAGTATCTTCCCAGGAAACATTACAGCAGTTGGCCAGCAGTGGGCCAGCACTGGACCAGCATTGGGCCAGCATTGGGCCAGCACTGGGCCAGCATTGGGCCATAACTGTTGTATAAATTTGCCCAATGCTGGATGGCGGCGCTGGCCCACTGCTGTTTTGCACATTGGCACAGCATTGGCCCAATGCTGGCATTTACATCACAAACGTCATTGTGCCATCACTGTGCCATCAGTAACCCTAAAACACTTTACCCGCTGTTTTACACTAATTTACTCATTCATTAAAGGTTCTCACGCCTCAGCGAAAAGACCATTGGCCTTTATTATAATTACAAGGCAACGAGATCAAAATTGCTCCACCCTAGGAAGAGATCAATCAGTGACTAATAAATTACTGTGCAAAAGAAACGATATCAAGAATAATTCAACTGAAACAACACACCGTCAATAAAAAAAACACTGTTGTATTTGGAAATTAAAAAATATACCCAGTGTATATACCTGCAAAATTAGAAAACTGTTGTAAATTTCTGATCAAAGCAGCTAACAGAAAACTCGGATGGATCTCAAGCTCAGACAAAATGGCGGAATGCAGTTTGCAGCGAATAATGTAAAAATTAGGGTAGGACTTTTTCTGTTGGTTTATTACACTGTTGCATCTTAAATATGTTTAGCATTAGCTGTCCAAATTTAAGGTTTATTTATTTTGGGGTTTATAAAGTAGGTCATGCAAGCAGTTAATGTTTTTCTGTGTCAGCTAGTTACAGCATTGGGCCAGTGCTGGGCCAGGGGCGTGAGAGCGGCAGCGACAGTGGCGGCATACGCGATACTAACAGCATTGGCCTACTACTGTAATGTTTCCTGGGTAATTGGGTTGTATACTCCCCAGGTATTTTTGACTTGACATTAAGTGAATATTGAATCCAATGACCAGTGTAATAAATGATTAAACATTATGTGGATTCAGCGCCATACAAATAGACACATAATCATTAGTATTAGTAGTATTTGCAGTCCTAATGAGAGAGTAGTAGTTGTAGTTGTAGTTGTAGTTGTTATTATAAGAACACTAGCTCTTTATTATTTTATGTTCGGTAAAGTGACGAGAGTAAGTTATTAATGTCTTGTTTGTATTTTTAAACCAGACGCCTTACCTGAAGTTGAAATAGAATGCTAAACTGGTTATAACGTCAACACTAGCCCCTCTATACACAGATGTGCCTGGCGTAACCCGGGTTGCAGACGTTGGCCACTGAAATAAACCACACACTAACATACAGACTGTTTCACATTTAGGGATAAAAAATCCTGTCCAAAACCATTAGGGGTTACGAGTATGTAAATGATCTGTAATTCTGCTTGTCTTAACAAATTGTACAAAACTTACGTTTTGCTGGCATAGTGTCAAAAAGTGTTACATGAGTGTTTTGATGAAAGTTCCTCTTTAAAAGAATAAAAGAAAATGTGTATCAAAGGAGTTTTGACTCATCAAATGCACACCATGCTAACGATAGTTACCTCAAGTAATGTCATTATCAGTTGTCTGCCATTCAAACCCCTCAACGTGTTGGGGAACAGCATTGTGTGTAACTCGTCATCTGATTGGATGTATGGACCTACACGTGACCATTCTCTTCCTCCGGGCATCCATAGCAGAGTGTGGACTGTAGGCAACAGCCATTTATCCTGAAATAAACAAAGACCAAATTGTTTCATGAACCAATTGACAAACTCGGTGTAAACTGTACACTTTCTGATATTTTTTTATGTTAGCTATGTGTAAATTAAATCACTATGTACAATGAAAGCTGTTTATAATGAAAACTAGAAATATAAACTGTTTCGAAAGCAATAGTATTGTCAGCACTGACATAAAGTAGCAAGAAAAATACAAAACAGGTAAATACAAAAAAGAAAACCGTTTTACATGGGCCAAACTATTGCTGGTTTGGGCCATGCTTAAATACACATTAAAGTTGGGCACTGAAGACGATGAAAGGGTCATCAATTATATATCTGTGAAGCTTATACCAAAAGCGTAAAAGCCGTTTTGAAAAACATTAGTCAATAAAATACATATATCTAAATTACCAAGTACTCCTATTATTATTGCTGCGTGAATATGTCAACGAAAACTTATTCTAAAACAAGGAAAATAGAAACAATTTAGACCATACATAATTTGTGAACTGTTTGTAAGAATAAGCTATGTGGTTGTCTGTTGGAACTTCCGCATTTAATCTACAGTTTTAAGTCCAACAAAACCTCAATTTGGCACTCAAAGGGTCACATGCAACAAAGTAAAACAAACGGAAATTTTCATTTGGGTGACTGGCAACACCAAGTGATTTAAAATACTGAAGAAAAAAACCATTTCTAAAAGAAAAAGGTTTTATTGTCAGAATTTATAATTGCAACTGCGTACATGTATTACTGTTAGGATTTAATTCTTTATATTGTTTATTATATATCGCATCTTACCATAATCCTCTCCATATTGAAACACAGCTGTTGAGCGTCTGTCTCTTTAGATTCATTGAGTGGTTGAAGTGTTATGTATGTGACGTGGTCCAGAGTGACGTTAAGATGTGGAGGAGGATCAGAAGAGATAATTAACCAGGTAGAGAAATGTCGCAATAAAAAGCCCTGTCCTATAGTCCTGTCCAGTTCTGTTACCTGGCAAAGTAGAAATAACAGACAACATTCAACCACTGCCATGTACTATCACAAAACGCTACGTGGACAGTTTGAAAAAATAGTTGGATATATTTAAACTAAACCAGTGCAGTTAAACACTCTTTTAGACGCATTGTTATAAAGAGCAAACTGGCAGATAAAGTCGATACTTTTATTCTGAAAAAAGCATACGGATCTACTATTTGTTTTTACTTCAATTGGCTAGATATATCGTATGACTTTCAACAAATGTTGTGGATATAAGATAACAACTGCACACTAAATCCACAATAAACATAATTACACACATGTTTTGATAAGCACAGTAATAAACCTTTTTTAATAAGTATAGGAGATTGAATAGTTGATAAAGTAACATAATAATGTCAATATTAGTTAATGCTACTTATAATATTTTGGTTATTCAATTGATAATACATACATATGCCATTATTTCCTTCACGTTTGTACAATCACAGATGACAAGAAACTGCAGATTGCTCGTTATGTCCCACAATGTGTCGTATTCAATGACTCGATATACGTATTGTGCCAAGAAGTCTGGGAAATTTGCAAAATCATAAATGATTAGTTGTCGACCATCCAGTAGACGAATACCACTCCTAAGGGTGTTTGATACTTGTTCTGCAAAATAATTTCAGATATTAATTTGATACATAGTATATAGTTTGGTAAAATACAATATTGTTTCCAATGTCCTAGACATATCTTATATTTGCGATGTAGTAAGGATATTATTTATGAGAACCCTCTTTGTTAACTATTTATTATATAAAAAGCAGGTAGCTCCATGAGTTTTGCTACACTGTTTTGTAAATTGACCAAACAAATAGGTTAAATTTACAAATGCCTTAACTGGTTGGAGATATGCACGTCCCAGTCCGAACTGGTTAACTACAAGCATTTTTAATGAAACGTGCTCGTTAGTATTTTTTAATTGACTGTAAGGCACATGGGTATCTAATCTAGGCTTTGTGAACTATGTGTACTTTAAAAGAAAGGCCTTTTTTTGTTTTTCATGGCATTTTAAAACTTTTTAAAAAAATACGCAAGTTTCAAAAGAGTTTGTCATTTGTGAACAAAACCAAATGGTACAGTGGAATGCATGTTGGGTCTTCTCACCATGTGAATCGTCGTACACAATGACGACGGTGGTTTTGTCTTTGTACGATGACAGTATTTGCGACAGAAGTGCGACTTGACCCGGTCCAGGATCTGCTGCAGAAGAAGGATAAACTCAGTGTGTGAGTAGCTGCGTACATCCTGTGGGACTTTCGTTTGGTATAAATGTAGCACAGACACTTTACATGTTGGGCATTTGTAAAGTGTCTGTGCTGCATTTATACCAATAGAAAGTCAAAATAGGTTTTATTAAATATTTGTTTCAATAAATATATTTAAAATAATTTTATGTTTTAATTTATTGTTTAATACAGTCTTCTAAAGAACTATTTTCTGTCATCGTTATTAAAGTTCGTTCCAGATGTTTAGTTAAAGTGATGGAAACCGTAAGAATAACGTGTGATATTGTTATACCTGTACACAATAGCTGTGTTGTTAAGATCAGTTAAACATATACACTTCTGATACAATTTTTACACATACAGTCAACCCTCGTTAATGCGGACGGTGTGGTTTTTCGTTAAAAACGGTTTGCTGAAACGAATTTACATTGACTGACCGATATTGGTTACAGCTTGAGTTTGTCCGGAAGGTGCGGGAACCGGATTACTGGCGTCCTCATTAACGAGGGTTGACTGTATACTGAATATACTCATATATAAGCTTGACACATTTTACTTAAACATATTTATGGCACAGGTGTGATACAGTTTAACAAAGGCAGCTGAGATGCAGTTTATATATAGACAGATGTGACACAGTTTACACAAAGGTAGGTGAGATACAGTTTATACATAGTGTTACGTGTCGATTCCTAATTTAAACGATGCGTTAAACCAGAAATAAATTTCAGCGGGACACCAACAAACCACAAACAAATATTATACAATTTAAAAATGTATTACAATAGTCACTCGTTTTACTCGTCGGTACAATATCAAGTGGCAGTATAAAATAAGATGGTTGATATTAAATGCTATTAGCTATTAGCAAACGTCATTGATGACAAAATATATTCACCCAGTGGCTACTGTAGACAAGTTTCCAAGAAAGGCACAGGCAGGAATGTCACACGAAAGCTGATCTTAAATGTTCTTCCAAAATACTGAGACATCCCTGATGTTCAGTGTAAATTAATTCTGGAATCTTTCCTTGGCTATGAGCAAATTACCAAATATTCCAGAAAAAGCTGGAGAATGCCAGAGGGGAATCCAACATCTAAATTCAGTACTTCCCGTTCTATGTTAGCAGTTCCTGTTCACATAACATGCCTATTTATTTATTTGTTTGTATTATAACCACGCATCTGTAATGTGTTAGTTATTCTTAATATGTCTGTTCTACATAGGTTTCTATTTCACTCAGGTTTCTATTTCACTGTAGGCCTGCAGCACACAAGGTAGATCCATTACTGGTCAGGAGTGTTGCCTTGACCAGTTCATTTATTTTGTTTCAAGTTACAGGGCAAGCCAGACACTGTTCTCGTTGGCTGAGTTATGTACACTGCCTGCATAAATAACATTGCATGCTTTCGTCACTCACTGCACTGGTTACACTAGACAGTGACATTGAACAGATAATGTATTGAGGTTAGTTTTAAATATACAAGTATAAATTATATCTAAACATCTAATCTAATATAAAATAGCTTTCTAAAGTTAAAGTTATGTTTTGTAGTTAATTACACACTGTAGAAATATTTACATTTCAGTATTTAAGTAATGTATAAATGGTAATGTTTGCTTTATAAGTTTGCCTAGTTCAAAGATTGGTTTTAGTACATGTTTACTTATCAGTACACAGGTTGAATATCGTTATGTCTCAAGTATTGGTGTTTTCATATAATTACATGTAAAAGTACTTTCTTGTACATTGTTATATTTCATCCATTATATTGTGTTTATAGATGGGCTAGATCCGTCAGCGAGGCATGTTTCCCGGGTGAGATCGCACACCCTAATGCCACACATTTGGTACGTTTTCATGTTGTTGATATGCATTTCTATATTTCTACTTGTACATATTTCTACATTTTTCTACATGTAATGCATTTACAGTTTATCTAGAATATGTACTTATAGTTACTATGTGTATGCATGCGATGTGTATGTAATATGATGTTTGTGTATGTGTTGCCATATATATGTTTGATTCGTGTATAACCTAAAGTATATTTTATCATGTGTATTTATTATGGTCAAATTGTTGCAGGGTGTCAAGTACCGATTCACAAAGTGACATCATTAAAACGCCCTCAAATGTTTGTCATTCTGTGTACTAAGCCACCCTGCTATATTAATCAGCAACAAAATACACTATCATATAACAATAGACAGATGTGACATAGTTTATACATAGACAAATGTGACACAGTTTACACAAAGATAGATGTGACACAATTTATACATAGACAAACGTGACACAGTTTACACATGCGCAGATGTGACATGATTTGTACATAGTTATGTGTTATACATTTTGCACATAGACAAGTGTGCCACATTTCACAAAAATCCAGTGTCAAATGGTTTGCACAAAGTCTTGTACAACACAATTTACGCATCAGCATGTGCAACACGGTTAACACCTTACGGAATACCACAGTAAATCTCGCATAGACGTTACAGTTTAAACAAATGTTAATACGACTGTAAGAGAGTTAGGACACACAAATACAAAACAGTTAAAATACATATGATAGATTGTTGATTTTAACACTGTCATACATCCAAGTTTAGATAATATAAATTTGTAATCTTACCTGCCCAAATGTCACCAGATGATGCCATTGTTAAAAGTATCCACTGCAGACACCGTACTGCATCCATGTTCGTCAGTAAAGGCTTAATCCAAATGCTCCTAAACGTGAAATATTAATGTATACGCAGTAACTAAATGCAATTTAACCACCATTTACCTCTAGTGGGTCCCCTGTTGGATTTTACATTCATTTTAACACACGTGTTATGATAAGATAAGTCTATTCGTTACTACACGACTGTAGTAGTACTTGTTGATAGACTGCCTGTAGCACCGTGTTTAAGAACTGTCTTATCAGTGATTGCCAATACATTACACTGGGTGAATGGGTTTGGTTTACAAATTCCAAAATTACTGTAAATAATGACTTTTCGCAAAGAAACAGTCGTTTTGTTGGTTCAGTTTACATATGACCAAATTATTGTAAGTTGCCCACTTAAAAAACACTTTGTCTTTGGCAAATGCACATTTTCCAACAATTTGCCATCAGTAAACGACAAGCATGGTCCTAGTTTGTGAATTGTAAACACAAGCCCCCTAGCTCCGCGCTCAGTGGATCGATCTGAAAACTAACTGTATATATAATCCAGCGTCCGTTCAACAAAGCAATCGTACTACTGCGGTGCTAATGTAATTAAAATATCTACCACAAAGTGATTTTAACAAATTGGCCCAGGATAGGTTTTTAATATTAAAACGGACAAATGCTGATTTTGGCGATTATATATTCTGTGTGAGAGAAATTGCGAGAGGGACTGTGTGTTATCAAGTGTTTGTGTGTTCTCGTGTTCTTGTGTCAGTTCAAATATGATACACTGATGCAGCTTTTGTATTTGTCCAACATAGTATACCAAGCCAAGCAACTGATTTAGATCATTTTCCGGCGTCGGGCTTAAACGCTGTATATATGGTGCGTGCAAATAGTAGGGCAACCCATGCTTACTTTATGTCATTACTGACTTTCAATGATTCTTACATGCTGCTATTAGTTTGACATTGCCACAATGTCCAATGGATTTTGTCGTGACAGATAATGAATTGAGACTTTTCTCTGGCGTTGATGTATATATTATTTTTATGGGGATATGTATGTTTTAACCCTATTATTTTCAGGCTGCACATGTGTCAATTTCCATATACAAATTTCAGTCAAAATTGGTTGTTAAAAACCTATTATGCTCTTCGAAACAATTTACCACAATATGGGGTTTCCACAGCACTAGTTAGTCACAGTTATACGTTAAACTAAAATCAATTTTGCACTTTAAGTATTAAATTTGGAATTGTCATTTCGATTCCCGTTGTTGGCACTGACCCTAAACATTTCATCTGCGTATCCGTCCTGAAGGGCTCCTACAGCACAAGGTTGCCAGTGTATACAGCTATCATTATGAGACAAAAGAAGTGCCAGAAGAACACCAACAATCGTAACGGCATCTCATCGGGTTGTTGCATAGTAGCTGGTGGAAAAGGCAATATATGTAAAAGTTATATTCGACATTACACTATTTATATCACTTTTATTATACATGTTATATTTACTACGTTCCATTTTGCACTGAACTTTACGATACCTCACTGTATACATTGAGCGGCAAGATCGAGTTGATGAATATCTTTGTTTATTGTTTGAATACAAGTAAAGTTCAAAATGACTGTTGGTACGGAAAATACTGTATGTTTTTTTAATTTAAATGTTGCTTTATAGTCAAAACATTATTCATGGTCATCTTATATACTAAACCATACTAGGCTGGTGAGTCCGGTTCACACAAAATTTTCAACAAATTAAAAATAAAACAGTTTATAAAGACTGTTGAATTGTTTTGTAAACCCCAAAAGCATAAAGCCCCGTGGGGCACCCGGGTTAGAATAGGTCTCCTGTATCCTCATGCTTGTCGTACAAGGCGACTAAAATTAGGCTGCGTCCTGTAAAGGGAGAGAAAGGTAACTGGTGGTTAAGGGTGTTGCTAACTTGCTAGCAGTGCTGCATCACTCCACACATCACTTTGACCCTGACTTCAACTTGACAGGTGGTCAGGTTTGGCCCGAGCTGATTAACCGGCTAGTGTTGACCCCTCTTTTTACTTTTTGCTATCTCTCTACTTTCTTTATATTTTGAACAGTCTTTCTCAAAACGGTTAACGGTTCTTTTTCTTTTAGCACCAAGAAGGCGGTAGCTCATGGGCCAATCCTGTAGTTTAACTAAAGGAGTATATCAGTGCTGTATCCCTGGTGCCAGTCTGTCGGAAATCCACAGGCATTTGGCACCGCTGTTATGGGCACTCGGTGGCGGGTGGGGACCAGCACTGATGAATCACATTCATTGCCACTAAAACTGGAACAAAACGATTTCGTGAGCAAGAGAATTCCTTATCAGAGAATGAGGAATCTACAACTACAACTACAACTCTCAACGACAGTACTGGCCAAGTTTTTTTGTGCTGGAAGGAGGTGCTCGTGGTGGTGAGCCACTTAAGCTTAATCTTTTTGCTATTGAAAAGGGTGTCAAAGGTATCGCTGGTACAGTCCAAAACATTACAAAACTCCGCTTCTGATTGAAGTTAACCGAAAACAACAGTCAATCAGTTGGACTGGCCATCAAGGTTACTCCCCATCGTTCACTGAATTCTAGTAAGGGCATTGTCCGAGAAGGTCACGTGTGCTTGCAGAGATGGATGAGGAGGAGGAGGAGTTAGTCGCTTAACTCTCCAGTCGCGTAAAGCGTTTCACATTCAAGGATGACGATAAAACACTCCCATCAAATACCTTTTTTATGGTGTTTAGTTCCTCTGCTCCTCCTTCATTTCTTAAGGATGGCTATTGTCGCATCCGGGAGGAACTTTATGTTCCTACTTCACTGAGATGCTATAAGTGCCAGAAGTTTAGGCATGCCTCTCGATCATGTTGGAGCAATCGTACCGTCTGCCCCATCTGTGGCGAGTCAAACTACAAGAGCTCCACATGTGACAGAGCGCTGAAATGCTAAAACTGCTTCGTCGAAGCAATGTCCTTCGTTTGCAAGTGAACAAAACGTCTTGGAAATCAAAACAGAAAGCAACATTTCATTTGCAGAGGCCCGTAAAAGGGTCGCTGCACTTGACTGCCCAGCTACAGCTGCATCTCCACCAACTATTAAATTTACCGTTTCTGCTGCCTGGCAGACCGAGTTTACTTGGCTGACAGGAGCCTCACTTCAAACTTCCCGTCCACCAGCGAAATCTAAGTCAGGAAAGGTAAGTGTGGCAAGCCACTCCGTCACACAGACGCCACCAACAGCATCGAAACCAGCACCAAAGAAAAAGGCCAAAGCCAAGGCCAACAGGTCAAGGGGTCCTGTCAACCTCGTCAACGGGTTCGAGAGCCTTGACATGGAGGAGGATTATGATGATGATCCTCCACCAAGCTCTCGACCTCACTCACCAAAAAGACCCAATGGGTCTCCATCAAAGGGAGGGGGGTCTCGTGCGATCACTCGCCTCCCGCTTGCATAGTGTTTTAAAATGTCTTATACACATTTCTTATTAATTATCATATCGTTAATCCAATGGAATTGCTGTGGTTTTCAGGCAATTTTTAATGAAAATGGTCTCTCAGCTCAACAATATAATCCGACCGCTTTTTATCTCCAAGAGACACATTTAAAATCATCTGATACACTCCAGGTCAGACAGTTTCCTATGTACAATGCCTTTCCCAATGAACCTGACAGAGCTAAAGGAATCTCATCCATCTTGGTCAGGCAAGGCATTTTATATAGTCAAATTCCTTTAAAAACTTCAAGCTGTAGCTGTGCAACTCAGCTTATTTAAAACTATAACAATATGCTGTGTTTATATTCCACCTTTAACTAATCTTTAGTTGCAAGATCTTAACCATCGTGTGCAACAGCTGCCTAAACCATACGTTTCAACAGTCCTAACCTTTTGTGGGTTTCTCCACTTCTGATGAGGGTAAAAAAACGTCAGATTTTATAGTGCATAATCATTTACCATTGTTTAATGATGGATCCAATACTTATTTACATCCAGCTTCAGGAACTTATACAACAATAGACTTGACCATTGCTGACCCGTCCCTTTTACAAGACTTTAGTTGGTCAGTACATGACGACATGTGCGGCAGTGACCACTTTCCAGTGGTGTGAGAGCCAGTGAAAGCTTCCCCCGAGGAACATACTCCTCAGTGGAAATTTGCAGAGGCAGACTGGGCAACCTTTGCTAGCCTCTGTCGAACTGAATTAACTTATAAACTATTTGCAAATCAGCCTGAATCTATTCAGGTGTTTAATGATAAACTTATTGTTATTGCCACAGAGACCATTCTTAAAACCACGGCAAATCCAAGAATTAACAAACCTTGGTTTGACGATATTTATCGTAAAGCTATTAAAGCCAGGAAAAAAAATGAACATAAGTTCAGTAAACATCCAACTCCATGGAATTTAAACAACTGCCGCCAGCTGTCCAAAAACTAAGACTCGGCGGACCGTTTACACCCAAAGACGCAAGTCTTGGCGAGTATGTGTTTCAAAATTAATTAACGCACACCCATCA
>JAULCD010079921.1:0-11791 GCA_032361085.1 Calliostoma canaliculatum
CCATCCATTCCTCGTGCAAATGACGTTAGTGCCAAATCAGGTTTTGCACGTGCAGTCGATCACGTGATCTTCACATCCAAGTTTTTTTCTTTGCACGTGTTTGCATTGGCCTCAAGAACAGTTCTAACGGTATTTCAAACGCCACGATTGTCAAATGTGCAACATAAACGTGTCGTTGGCATGTTGCAAGCGGGAAGAACAGTTATTGACGTCGCAAGAGCAATGGGATGCAGCCATCGTACTGTGTATAACTTGCCAGGTCGTCTACAACAAACTGGCACCACTTCTGATCGCCCAAGATCGGGTCGTCCACGTGTGACGTCAAGAGCAGAAGACCATCAAATCGTCCTACGTCACCTACGTGACCACGAACAAGGGCTGGGATGTTTAGAGGTAGACTGTCCTCACAAACCATTTGAAATCGATTGCAGGCTGTCAATCTCCATGCTCGACGTCCGTATCGTGGGCCAATATTGACGCCGTTTCATCAATGTCAACGTCTGCTGTGGGCCCACTGGAATCGAGTCGCCTTTAGCGATGAATCCTGGTTTACCCTCAGATTCGCGGACGGCAGGCATAGAGTCTGGAGACGACGTCGTAAACGGTATGCTCAGTGTTGTGTACAGGAAGTCGACAGATTTGGGGGCGGAAGTTGCATGGTGTGGAGTGCTTTCTATGGGAACATCCTTGGAAACATCACAGCTGCAGCTTACCGCGACCAGGTGCTCGCCCCTCAACTCGATCCTTTAATGGCAGCTCATGGCCGAGGTCTACAGTTCCAGCATGACAATGCGCGACCACATACCGCGATGTTGACACGAAATTTCCTTCAAAACGCTAGATTTAACGTCATGGACTGGCCATCAAGGTCCCCTGACGTTAATCCAATCGAGCACGTTTGGGATGCACTTGAAAGAAGGCTTCGTGGTCTTAGAAACCAACCTCAGAATTTGCAGGAACTTGGTGCTGCCTTGCAAGAGTGATGGCGCAGAATCCCCAACCACGTGTTCACAAGCATCAGACAGTCAATGAGGAGACGGTGTTTGGCAGTGGTGAATGCGCGGGGCGGCCATACACAATATTGAACTAAGAAATTTTGATATTTTATTCTTGTGACTTGACATTCTGTATACCCGTGTTTGGTAACGGCGGCGTAGTCTAATGGAACTGATTGTGCCACGGTCAGTGTATCGAGTATATCACACACATCTCAGCAATGAAATAATAACAATTTAACCATCTTACCATCTTCATTTTTAGTGTCCTGACTCAGTATATACATATATATATATATGTAGTTAACAGACTTATATTTTTTCATTAAATTTCTTTACTTGTTATATGTCTGGTCTGAGTTATTTCTGAGATGTGCACCATGGATTTGACAAGGGGACTTGTTCAGGGGAAACTCTTGTCAAATAAACCTACATCATTAATTCATCTAGATGATGCAATAAACCTTCATCATTGATGTGCTAAGATGGTGCAATAAACCTACATCATTAGTTTACCTAGATGGTGCGAGAAACCTGCATCACTGATGTGCCTAGATAGTGCAATAAACATGCATCATTAATGTACCTAGATGATGCAATCAACCTGCACCATTAACGTACCTAAATGAGACAATAAACCTGCATCACTGATGTGCCTAGATAGTACAATAAACATGCACCATTGATGTGCTAAGATGATGCAATAAACCTGCACCATTTATGTACCTATATGATGCAATAAACATGCATCATCAACTTACCAAGATGATTCAATAAACCTGCATCATTATTTTACCTAGATGATGCAATGAACCTGCATCATTAATGTACCTAGATGATGCAATAAACCTGCATCACTGATGTGCCTAGATAATGCAATAAACCTGAATCACTGATGTGCCTAGATGATGCTATAAACCTGCATCACTAATGTACTTAGATGATGCAATAAACCTGCATCACTGATGTGCCTAGATGGTGCATTAAACCTGCATCATTAATGTTCTAAGATAATGCAATAAACCTGCATCAATAATGTACCTAGATGATGCAATAAACCTGCATCACTAATGTACCTAGATGGTGCAATAAACCTGCATCACTAATGTTCTAAGATAATGCAATAAACCTACATCACTGATGTACCTAGATGATGCAATAAACTTGCATCATTAATGTACCTAGATGATGCAATAAATCTGCATCATTGATGTACCTAGATGGTGCAATAAACCTGCATCACTGATTTGCTAAGATGATGCAATAAACCTGCATCATTGATGTACCTAGATGGTCAATAAACCTGCATCACTGATGTGCCTAGATGGTGCAATAAACCTGAATCATTGATGTACCTAGATGGTGCAATAAACCTGCATCATTAATGTACCTAGATGGTGCAATAAACTTGCATCACTGATTTGCTAAGATGATGCAATAAACCTGCTTCATTGATGTACCTAGATGATGCAATAAACCTGAATCACTGATTTGCTAAGATGATGCAATAAACCTGCATCACTGATTTGCTAAGATGATGCAATAAACCTGCATCATTGATGTACCTAGATGATGCCATAAACCTGCATCATTGATGTGATAAGATGATGCAATAAACCTGCATCACTGATGTGCCTAGATGGTGCAATAAACCTGCATCATTGATTTGCTAAGATGATGCAATAAACCTGCATTATTAATGTACCTAGATGATGCAATAAACCTGCATCACTGAAGTGCCTAGATAGTGCAATAAACCTGCATCACTGATGTGCCTAGATGATGCAATAAACCTGCATCATAGATACGCTAAAAAGGTGTCAAAAATGCAAACTCCCTGCTCATATAAATGTTTTAACACAAATAATATAACCGGTGCTTTGGGTGGGATTCGAAGCTACAACTTTAAGGTCTGTGTTCCGCGCACTAACCAGTTTAGCATCGCAATTGAGGAGCGGGTAAACACATTGGTTAACATGCTCGACTTCGGACCGGAGGTCTGGGGTTCGAATCCTGCTAAGGGGGCTTGGCTTCATTCTATGAGGTGGAAATATATCAATATGCATTGAGGGCAGAGTGGAATTCTCTAAGACAGTAATATTATTGGTTTGCAGGTTCGAACCGAAGCTCGCAGGTGTCACTGCATCACATAACCACTATGATGATGCAGGCTTTCCTATTGCCATAAATCCTGCCGCCGCGATATAACTGGAAAAAACGGCGTTAAACCCGAACCCACTCACCCTTGCAATGAAGTTTCATTTCCAAACACCTCTCTTTAAAATAATTGCATTGTTTTATCACATATTTTTTGTTTTATTATCACAATATGTATTGATAATGAAACTCTTGAAAGCGTGCGTCTCATGTTCATCTGATCCTACTAACAGTCCATAATCATGAACAAACAGCTCCGAAAAATGTCAACAGATTTATCACATGCCAGATTTGACGATTTTTCAATTTACGCTGTAGCTTAATGAGTTGTATTGATTAGTACCGTTGAAGACGATGCAAGTAATAACGTATTGATTCTGTCAATCACAAAATAATAGAACTATCTTCAAGTTATCGACTGGATCATCACTGAAAAAAGACACTGTTATATTGTTACATAGAGAAGACACCGTTGTAAAGAGACGACACCGTTGTATATAGAAGACACCGTTGTATAGAGAAGACACCGTTGTATAGAGAAGACACCGTTGTGGAGTGAAGACACTGTTATATAAAGAACACACTGTTGTACAGAGAACACACTGTTGAAAAAAGAACACACTGTTGTATAGAGAACAGATTGTTGTATAAAGAAGACACTGTTGTATAGAGAACACACTGTTGTATAGAGAAGACACGTTTGTGTAGTGAAGACACAGTTATATAAAGAACACACTGTTGCATAGAGAAGACATAGTTGTATAGAGAAATATATCGTTGTATAAAGAACACACTGTTGTATAGAAAAGACACCGTTGAATAGAGAAGACACTGTTGTATAGAAAAGACATCGTTTTATTGGGAACACACTGTTCTATAGAGAACAAACTGTTGTATAGAAAACACACTGTTGTATAGAGAACACACTGTTGTATAGAGAAGACACTGTTGTATGAAGAAAACACTGTTGTATAGAGAACACACTGTTGTATAGAGAACACACTGTTGTATAGAAAAGATATCGTTTGTATAGAGATGACACTCTTGTATAGAGAAGTCATTATTGTATAGAGAAAACAACGTTGTATATAGAAAACACTATTGTGTAGAGAATACACTGTTGTATATAGAAGACACTGTTGTAAGGAGAAGACACCGTTGTATATAGAAGACACTATTGTATAGAGAACACACTTTTGTATAAAGAACAAACTGTTGTACAGAGAACACGCGGTTGTATAAAAAAGACACTGTTGTATACAGCTGCATTCCAAAAGTTTGTTCACCTGATGAATTATTTGTAATAGTGCAAGAACACAAAAAGTACAAACAAAACGAAACTCCTCATGTATATAGTTTATTTAGTACTGAGTATGTCCACCTCCAACAGTGACCACTTTTCGTACCCTCTTCATCGTGGATCTGTAGAAACGTTGGCAGGGGGAATTGAGTAAAGAATACCATATTTCGAAACTGACTTCCAAAGGCTCTCACATGACCAGGGCATGTCTTTAGCGACATGTTTACCGATTATATCTTAGACAGTTTCTATCATATCTGGACAAATAAAAGGACTGTAGTATTCTGTTTGGCAAGAAAAGCTTAAGTTGATCTTGAATTGTGGGTTGGCGCATTATCTTATTTGAACACACAGTTATTCTCCGGAAAAATCAAATATGAACTTTGTGTTCAGATGTTATTAATAATGGTTCTTTCATATGTCTCATTGTTAAGAGTTCTAGTTACATGTTTTAGAAGTCCTGGACCATTTACTAAAATCACACCCTATACATGTACTTGAGGTAGATGCTTAACAGTGGCCTGCACACAGTTTGGGTGGTAACCTTTGTGGGTGAAACGCCAATCTCTCATTCTTTTATGATTACTAGAGCATCTAAAGGTAGATTCATCCGAGAAAATAACGTTACTTCATTGTGGCAGCAATGTTCCTGACTTTCTTTGCCCACAGAAATCGCTATAAACGTTGCTGTTTGTTAACAAAGGTTTTCATGAAGGCACATAATACTAAGTCCAAACCTGTGTAACCTGCATGAAATGGTCACCCTGCTGATCATTTGATCCAGGGATTGTTTCAGTCGGCTACAAAGAATGTTCAGAGTTTCATATCTATCCTCCAGATACGTTTTTTCGGATCATTTTGACTTCACGCAATGTCGTGCATTTTGACCTGCCAGACCTCGGACGATCACGGGTATGGTGTATTTCTTTGTATTTATTAAACAACTTGGCCATGCCTCTTATAGAGTCATCTATGTTATCCTCCTGGGTCATTATTTGCTGAATGACTGACCATTGATTACCAGAGCCTCTCAAGACAATATTTTTTTTAAACTTTACTTTCGGATCTTTTTCTTATCCCTGTTGAAATATGATTTTGATTTATGAATTATATATAACATAAAAATATTCTATCGTGCAAATAACTGCTAATTGAAGACACTATTGCTAAATATATATGTGAAAAGACATGAAAATGCGTTAATTCAAGTAGTTAACCATTTTCAATTCCTGGTATATTTACTATGAAGCCAAAGAAACCAAAATTGTTTTTAACACGTTGACAGATAAAGTGCATAAAGGGTTATACATTTGAAAAAATGTCGTACCAATATTTTTTAAAAAGAAACTTGCCTTCCAAAATTCACTCAAAACCTTGGTAAAATGACACCATCCCAAAAACACCCCATTATGTCATCATTAAATGTAAAGTCAATGGTGAATTTTTTTCTTTGGATTGATTGGAATATATATTTACACATATCACACCAAAAATCATGATTTATTTATACTTTAATAGTGGAGGAGTCATTTAAATAGCTGAAATCAAATTCAAGTTTAAAGTGAACAAACATTTGGGATGCAGCTGTAGTTACAAATCAGGCCAAAAAAATCATGGGGATCTGCTTGAAAACTGCACTAATTGTCACAGGATCTGACATTTATGATCCGCTGTTAGTGCTTTGGCACCCATCTTGCAGAAACTTTTGTCATTCCCAATTCGTTGGTGATTATGTGCTCAACCCTCTCATGTGAGATGCCCACAACAGTGGCAATATGTTGAATGGTCAATCGCCAATCTGCCATCATGCAGCCAGGTCATTTTTTCCGGAATGGTTACTGTTGAAGGGCTTCCTGGACGCGGGTCATTGTCAAGGCTCTCTCTGCCAGGCTTGATTTCCGCAGCGCCACTTCTTTACAGTGTAAAAGAAAGGGAAATCATCCATAATAGTCTTGTTATATGTATGTAGCACTTTTTAAATAAAATCCACAAGGTATAATTATGTCAGTAAAACTGGTTGGCTGCAATCAATTTCTATTTGCAGCCAGTCAGTAGAAACTAAAACTGTGTTTTTCACAGCTATAGCTAAACATCTACTATAAATGGTTTAAAAAAGATTGGTGAGGTACTAATTATATTTAGTTTTTTTATGCAAGAAATTTTAGCAGAAAATATAATAGAAAAAAATTACATTAACAGATTTTTAATTTAGATCTACATTTTTTATATCAAATTTACATCTTGTTCAAAATGTAAAATGATAATGGACAAACATTCAGTTGATTTCATAAATATTGGCTCTGCAAATACATACTAGCCACATAAAGAAACTGTGCACGAAGAAAATATAAATATAAGGGCCCACCGTCCATATGTGAAATATAGGTTTGAACAATTATTGGAGACATTCAAACGCTCATGCACCTGCCTTCGATATGACGTCATTGATGGGGACCTATGGACATGCAATGTGTTACTGCACATGCATCCTGTGCAGCTGTACACAGCATGTGCAACTCAAAACTTGCCGGCACTTTGGAAAAAAGGATCTGTGGTCATTCAAAAATTCAAAACTTCTCAGGCGCAGAGACAAGCATATCACAAGCAAATGATGCCAAGATTAACAAATGTACAACATCATGAAGCCATTGGAATGATCCGAGCGGGAATGAGGCAACAACAGGTGGCAACCTATTTCGAATGCCATCGTAACACGATATCGGCATTGGTCAGGCATTGTCAGAACACAAATGACGTTGCCGACCACCCACGTTCAGGACGTCCCCGAGTAACGACGCCAAGACAGGACACCCTGCCATACGTCTCATCCTGACACACCGTCATCTAGTCAACCGTCTAAGATGGTGTCGAAATCATGTTCGCCAACCTCAAATGTGGTGGAGAAATGTTGTCTTTACAGATGAATCGAGGTTCAACATTTCCCACAGTGATGGGTGCCAATGTGTCTACCAGCGTTTGGGAGAACGTTGTGCACGCACCTGTATTGTGGAGAGGAATCGTTTTGAAGGTGGCTCTGTGATAATTTGGGGTGGGATAACAGCACGGCACCAAAGCCCTTTGGTGGTTGTTCAGGGTAATCTCACCGGTGTTGGCTACAGAGATCAGATTCTGAGGCCATTCTTTTCCTGCAACGCCATGGCCCGGGATTGACATTTAAACCAGACAACGCTCGTCCTCACACGGCTAGGGTAGCAATGGATTTCTTTCACCATAACAATGCCATGGTCTGCAATTTTTACAGATCCCTCTCCAATAGATCATGTGTGGGATGAAATGAAGCAATGTCTGCATCGTCTTTCACATGCATCCTCCAGATAACGTCCGCGACTTGGCACAGGATTTGAGGAGGATATAGCAGGCCATTCCCCAGGTCTTCCATGCCCATTTGGTGGACTCTTTCGTCGTCGATGCAGTTTCTTTTTGTGGCTATTATAGTTAAAAACCTGAAAAATATTGGCATTTATATCAGTCGTCTAGTAAATTTATAATTACTAAAATATTTAACTTCAAATCAAAACAAAGGGATTTTGTTTTATTTCCATGTTTGGTTCAAACTGGTATCATCAACCACTTAATATAGATGTTTGAGAGGCATTTAGAAGTTGTGTAGGAATATAACAAAGTTGCTTATGGTTGTCAACTTCTTATTATCTCCCCTCCCCTTTGCAGGTGGATCAATCAGGTGCTGAAGTGGTGACTTTTGCTATTTTGGAAATTTTGTGATTTTTATTTTTCGGTTTTCATGGAAACAGATCTAGTACAAGCAGACACACAGACATGCAAATAAAAAGATTCTGGAAGCTTGGCTTCACTCTCAGCAGTGGAGAACTGTTCCACAGGGCTGTAAGGATAGGGTGCAATGCTAGCATCCCCCTTGATCCGTCAGTATCAACTGAGACTCACAAATCCACACTAAGTAAAATCTGACAGCCATGATACAAATGAAAAATTGTTGAAAACAGCGTAAAACCCCAACTCTCTCTTTTGAAATGTTAACTCTTTTATACTACTTTAGTAACTGCGACAAGAAACTCATGCTTTTAACATGAACAGGTACGCTTTGACCAGGTCCCACACAGATATGCCTGTCTTTAGGTCAAGAATATCAATAATGAATCATTACTGTTTTTCCTTGTTTCTTTGTCACCAAGACACGAAGATATGTCACTGTCTGGTCAGAGTTTTGTGAATTATATTCAGATAGGTCCAAAAATAGGTAGAATTTTAAAAGTCTACTCATTCCTTTGTCTTGTGAACTACTGTTTTGTTATGGCTTAGAGCCACCATTTTAAGTCTATGAAGCCAGAGGTTTACCACCTTTTTGAGGCTCAAACCTTTTGAAGGTTCACACAACCGCTTCTGCATTAACCCTCCATGGCAACCATTGGCATCAAGTATTATGGAAGACTGGTTTTATAAGTCAGTGTTTGTTTTGGCCAATCATTACTTGTCAGATTCAGCCTTCTAGCTGTTTCACAATGTATGACCAATACAAGATGCTCAATTGTTTTCTTCAAATTTTGTTCATGGTTTACAATGTATAAAAATTGTAGGTTTTTAGACTATCAGAGATTGCCAAAGGAATGGTTGTCAAAATGTGGCACTACAGCAGTATCCAGTACTTCCTTTTGATAAGGTACATAAACCCTTTAGTGTCCCAGGTACTGTTACAAGATCCAACTTAAATTCATGCAGTTAAATGTAACTTTGTATCATCTCCTAGTGATATGCCTGATTACGACGTTTCCATGTGTGACAATGGTCATCATTTACATGTAGAAGCTAGCGACTTTCACCAGACCAATGAACTCTATGCCATGTCCTCATGTTACAATTTTCTTAGAGTCTGCATCAAACCATATGTTCCTGTCTGGGCCTAAATGCAGGGAAGTTTGAAGTCTCCTTTGGATGCCACTGGTGGTGATTCGGAGTCCTAGACTCTTGCCGATGCACTTCTTTATCATGGGTGATGGGATAACATTGTACCAGACAAACTAGGACTCGGTCATCATGGTTACTGGTCTTCCAGGTCTTGGATGAATTTTTACTTCACCGGTGGCCATGTGTGTCTTCAAAAGTTCACCTAAATGGCATAAAAATTCATTGCTATCAGCTTTAGGAGCTGTGCTAAATTCACCTATCAGAGGGGTACTGAGCGTAGCTTTATCTCAAGTACCGGTTGTGGGGCTTTGTTTTTATTGAAGTCTCCGTGGCCGAGTGTTTAAGGCGATGGGATGCTCAGTGCTGGCAATTTGGTGCCTGACTGAGGGTGTGGGTTCGAATCCCGCACGAGACTCAACCACGCAAAGTGATAGAATATTCACTTTTTCAGATAGTGTGATCCTAAATATAACATATAATTGTGTTTGTCACTATTTAAATGGCATTAAATTCATCTTTGCAGGCATTTGTCTGAGTGAACCCCATCAGTCCTTAACCTTTATTACATACCCATGCAATCTTAGCATAGAGGTATGAAGTGCAATATCGCGAGCTTCCGTATTGCAGTCTTCATTCCATATTGCACTCTTTCATTCCATACTGCACTTTTTATTCCATATTGCAGTCTTCATTCCATATTGCACTCTTCATTCCATATTGCACTCTTCATTCCATATTGCACTCTTCATTCCATATTGCACTCTTCATTCCATACTGCACTCTTCATTCCATATTGCACTCGTACTGGATCTACTTTTCCCGCAAACATGTGTCCATCAAAGTGTTTTTGCCTGATCAATATGATGGTTCTAAATCAAAACAATAATGTGAATATGTCTACCATTATAGCTGTAACAATGTTTAAAGGCCAGAATAAAAGTAGAACATGATCTAATCGACATGATCAGTGAGGGGCAAAAGCATTATCTGTAATGCAAGACCCGCTGTGATTTTGCCTAAACACCTGTTTGTCTGACTGTTGGAATATTTCCTGCGTGTATAGATGTGCAGTACCTTTAAAAAGACTGTCAAAGACATGACATTTATGTACATAGTTTCCATATATATGCGTGACCATCCATGGAAAACACAAACGATTTTAAGAGTAATATTTTTCTTACCTTTATTAATTAAATTCCTGAGTAAATAAAATATATCTTCGTCATATTCAAAGAGTAAAAGAAAGAACTATCATTTAAGGTGGAGGAATGTGTGGTAAAAACTGTACAGATCAGTGAATTGGTCTGATGCGTGGAGTGATCGCTGAGGTCACTGTGACATGCAAAAGATGTTAAATTTGCTAATAAATGGGACTGTTATATTAAAAGAGAGTGTGTAATAATCATAGAATGTCATACCAGTGCATTTGAAACCTGTCTTCATGCATAAAATTTGACAAAGAAGGCAAACATGTTTACGTGTGTGTCCAAGAGTATTCTTGCTGGCATCCATTACAGTGATGCTGTTTGCAATTAGCAGTCTCATGGACATTTTCACTGTACCAGAATTTTTTTTGTAGAAATCTGAAAGTATTTAAAAGAAGCTACCGGTATGTCAAAGTGGGACCCCTAAATTATAGCCTCGCACCCCTATAAAGTTGCGAGTCCCATGGACTCCCTAATTTTTACGTCCAGGTAAATCCCTGCTGTATGTAAATGTAAATGAAAACATGCTTTTCTTGGAGTTAAAATGTTTTATACTTATATGAGCTTATATACAGGATTTGCCTCCTATTCTGCCCTCAAACAAAAACTTTCTATGCCGAGAGCAGAGACTTAAAATTAACTAAGGAGTACGAGTAATCTTGCAAAAACAAAATCCAAAAAGAGGAACTCACTAGCATTTGCTTGTAATCTTTTGCAAAAAAAAAGACATTTTGTATGATCCAGTGTAAGTATAAAATCATGTTTCCACTCAAAGAAACAAACAATTGTATTCTGATAAGATTAATTTTGTATATTTACAGAATCGACTTCAGCAGCCTCATATTTTTATGACCTCAACTCAGCGTCTGTTGCATGACCAACTTCTACATAAATCTGAACAGTTGCAGGATGCCATTCGACATCAACAGGAAGAACTCAGGCAAATCACGGAACAGCTGTCACATGCACAGCAGATCTCTACACCAATAGTACAAGGTACACAGTCCCTCACACACTGGTACAAGGTGCACAGTCCCTTCACACACTGGTACAAGGTACACAGTTCCTTTACACACTGGTACAAGGTACACAGTTCCTTTACACACTGGTACAAGGTACACAGTCCCTTCACACACTGGTACAAGGTACACAGTTCCTCACACACTGGTACAAGGTGCACAGTCCCTTCACACACTGGTACAAGGTACACAGTTCCTTTACACACTGGTACA
>JAULCD010080032.1:0-11789 GCA_032361085.1 Calliostoma canaliculatum
AGCTATGTGCATGACGGGTGCTACTAGTAGGGCAGGGCATGCTCACTCTTCGCGAACACCAGATGCCATCACTGAATGTCAGTGGTTCATACACATAGCTTCTATATTTATGTTGCCATAATGTCCAATGGAATCTGTCTTCACTGATAACGATTTTGACTATTCTCTGGAGTTGATGTTTTTAGTTTTTATTTACAATTTACGAAGATCAGACATTGTTTTGGAACTGACACTGCTTTTAAATCGATGTACGCGCTACAGACTTGTTCCAATCACTTACGATCATCTTAACACTAAGATCGCTTTGTAAAACGGGGTCTGTTGGTCTGTATTTTTCCACTTCTATATGTCACTTAAACATTCAGCACTATACGTGTTAGTACCAGTGAATGCACTTTCTGATCTTTATTGTTGCTGGTCGTCTGACGGTAAATACTACTATTAGCACTTTCAGATCTTGAAAGGGAGATGGTCCTGTCTTGTCTGTGACAGCTGGTGAAGTAAGCATCCCTAGCTATAGTTGAAGAGACGATCAGACAGACATCGAGATCAAAGAGACCCCGAGAGGAAAACAATGAAAGGCAATTAGTGGATGTCTGTGAAATAATTCCAGCTAATACAAGATCAGCGTGTTAGGCGGAATTGAATTTGATATTACTGGCATAGTCTATGTGTTGTATAAGTGAAATTTATAAATTGTCATGAATTAATTATTATTATAAAGTCATACACAATAAGGCTAAAAAGAGAAACATAAATACACATCGAAAGAAATATTGTCAGAGCGAGATTAAAAAGAAAAACATAGTGTTTCTGAGTAAAATACATTGATGTATAGAAGGAGGGAGACAAAAATATATATTACAGACTCAGAAAGCAAATGCCAGACCCGAGAGCTCAGATAACATAGCACATGCATATTGAAAACAAACAAATACATAAAAAAAGATATATAAAAAAACTAAGAGAAACAGAGAAAGGAAGAACAACATTTTGTGTTCAATACTGGTTATTTTGCAATAATGTTCTCCTATGAAAACTATTCTTCTGGTCGGATATGTTGTTATGCTGACCAGAAAAAAACAACGTACACATCTTTAAACATACATAGTTAAACATCATATGGTCAGTTAATAAAATAAACGTTATTTAACGATATGACCTATACACTTGCTCTACCAAAAATAGCTCTAAGTGTGTGTTGTTCTTCAAACCTGGTATCAAATAACAACACGGTGTTACTGTTTTATGGTTTAGGATTTCAAATCAGTGACATTGTTAGTACGTTGAGAAGTCTAGGAAGTGAATAAACAAGGGTATTATTCTGATGATACCTGCAGGAACAAACAATGTTTTAAAAACGAAGTACGGTATGAAAATTAAACAGTCAATTTTACGACACAAATGTGTACACTTATTATTATGGAAATGTCGACAAATCCACGGAAATCAGATTAATAAGGTATGTACATTTTGTCCAATGTTTCGTAAACTGATCACACAAAGTTGAAAATATGAGTATTTGTACTGAAAAACTGTGCAAATCAACGAAGTAAAAGGAAGCGTCAGTTGTATATTATTTTAAAAAATCACTGTTTACGGTCACTTGAATTAATTTTGAATAAACAATTTATGCGTTCAATTCCTTTTGAAAGTAATTTCAGTCCATATATGTAGTTATTAAGACAATGTTGACACCACATAAACATTATTGTCTCAAAAGAAACAATAAAACTGTATTACATCGCCAATTTGTGTTTATTTTTATTACAACATTTATGACTAAAACTTTAAAGGCCAAGCTTAACACATGTCAACAAACAAACGAGTTTCTTTTGGATTCTCACTTCTTTATATACAAAAAAAAAACCAACAAAAAAAACGCGACGTCTTAGTGAAAATCTAATCAATATAATATAACTCCACTGAATAATTTCTAAAAATTTATTTTTCTAATGAAAATCGTTGTAAATTGTGCATTTTCTTGAAAACACACACTGTTTGTCATCTGTAAGCCGAACCTACAGTGTGTATGTCCATTGATACGACGCCTTTGTTAAATAGCACTCCTTGGTTTTAATGTTGACATTATTTAATGGTAATATCGTGCCTTTGTTCCCCAATTCAAAGTGTGCTCTCTGTTTATCTCTCGTCACTAACATCCTAAAGGTAAGCCATGTATTAAATAGTCACCTGTAAATTTATTGTGATGTTAATTCTGACAATGTTTCTAAAAATCAACAAACTCAATTGTTATTTTGTCTGTTTAACGCTGATACTGTATTGGTGCCGCACAAATACACATTACATAACATACCTTTTCATATCTACCACATGGTGAATTATATAACATAGTTTAAAGTGGTTTTAGTTTGGAAAGTGACACAAATCCAAATCACACGTTAAAATAATAATACAAAAAAATTATTTGGGCTTGTCAACTGAAAAATATGATTAACAATTCAATAATAACAGATCCATGTTTTAAAACACACCACACTAGTTCTAATATGTGACGGTCTTTGTTTGCATTGATCGTCGGTCTGCAAAGGGCTATACAACATAGTTTTGAATGTCGATATATGAGGGGACATTTATACATGCTGCACATTTTCACCTGATAGAGTCTTAATTAAATGACTCACAAGATAAATTGATTTGTAGTGATATTGTCGAACCACATTATGCAATCTAAAATCACTGAATACCCTGTGTGTATTTATATAATAACGTATCTTGTGATGTATGTATTGCAGGAATACATATTTTGCAAGGATTGTCTCTGTGCTTGATTTTGTGTTGCATTGTGTGACTGACCGACTTGATGGCAAATAACTGGGACATCAGTCGAGAGTATTGTGTATTTGTTATAAACATGCTTACTCCTTCGTCAGGTGAGTTCACATGATAAAGAAGTTAGAATGTATTCTGAAACGTTTAAGTTGATATACGTAAATATCCTTTGACTTATTACTTTCAAGCCGCTTATATGCCAAGAGTAAAAAATATATGTGTAACCTATGTTGTTAGAGTATGTTATATAACACAAGCTCATAATGACTTAAATTAAGTTATATATTATGGTATTTTTATATTCAGTGTATTAACACGAGTTGATAGATGTTTAAAACTCCTTTGGTTGTACGCGTTGATATATTTGATATCAAGAGGCAAGAGGGTGATATTATATTTATCAATCAAAATCACTAACTTAAAAACAAAGTACTTTACTGACATTGTATTGACCAGCAATAAGACAACACAATGCTGCTGCATGGTCATTGTGAAGTCAAAATAACAATAGAAAGATGTCATGCCGGATATATTGCTACAATGAAATGTTATTATTTGTGACGATAATTCCCAGCAGTTATCGAGTGATCTTATAACATCGACATATCCTTGAAAGCCAGATTTGGATGATAAAAACTACTCATCTATTCACTGCTCTTCAATGGGGTCTCTTTTAAGGTGACCTTTAAAATCCCTTGTCATACCTTTTAGTTTACCCGTCATTTATTATGTTTGCATGGCCAAGCCAGATATAATATTTGATATACCGTTTTAGCCGTGTCAGAACTACTATGTTATTAGTCAATGCTTTTAACTGTAACAACTGGATTCACTCTTCCATAAGGACAAGATAGAGGTTGACAAAGACTTAAGAGGATATCGATGTTTCTACTTTGATCAATCTAACTTAAATGGATGAGCAAATCAACCATACACATAGCAGATAATTAGTAATAAAAAACTGTATTAAGTTTTTTGAAACCGTGATAAATGTGTGCCGTAATGCGCCCTCGGGGCTACTGGTGTTTAGAAATGGCAAATTCTAAAGAGTAAGATCGGTGATGACACAAACTTTCGTAGGTTTCTCACTTTTAAATGGAGGAAAATGCATTTCTAATATAAAATACTACTTGCTTCATATGTACGATTTTGTTGGTTAATTGGACACTAAGTAGACTGTTTTGCATCTGTACTTGAAGTGTGTTTAATGCTCGCTATTAGTCTTGTTTTAAAGTATTTTGATGTGTCACAAATCCATCCCTCGACCAATGGACTCGACTTTAACATGTCAACATTTGTTCTAAACTGTGCACTTTCCAAAGTAAATTTGTATTTGGATAGTGCACGGTTGATACGTTTTTTCTTCATTTGTAAATCGAACCTAGCGAACTTGTGGTTTATGATGTGGTAAATACGACGCCTTTGTGAACCGACATCAAAATTCACTACTGGAGTGACCGATGTGAGTCGGAAATGAAAAACGGATAATGTATACACCATAGACAAAGGCAGAAGCAGATGTACACTAACATATAAAATATAAAGACCGATAAATAACGTGTGGATGAAAAACATGGAATTACAATTAAGCAGTAAAATAGAAGTAGGTAGAAATGGAGACCGAACATGGTAGTGTTTATGTTTGTTACATCTTTGTGTTAAACATCACTAGAATTTGTTAACACAAATTAAAAAGCGCCATGAGCAGAAGTCTACCTGAGAAAGGTATTTAAAAACATATGCACTTATTCGTCATCAAAGGTCATCAGTTGAGCCTTGCATTGAATATTTATATTATGTCTTAGTCAATACACTAACTTTTTAAACATCAGTTTGCATATCTTGAGGTTTATAAAGCAAGGTGTCAAGTAGAATCACGTTCTTTCTGTTATTACTTTTGCATTATGAAACTACCAGCAGTTTCAGTACATAAACAAATGTAACATAAAACGTCACCAAGTCAGTTCTGGATACAGTTTCGCATATTATTAATGTTGCAATAAACAACGTGTAACATTAATTACCAGTTAAACAGTAAAAATTGCAAAAAATATAATTGAAATAGTTTTATTCGTGTCAGTTTTATTACGTTGAAGGTGTCCATTAGCAAATGCTTAGTTTGTGTTGCCTTGCATTATTGAATTTGCTTACATGTAAACTGTTGTTTTTATTTATTGCTGTGTTCAGTGACATGTTGAGTTTTTTTGTTTTCATACAATAATGAGTTGTCAGTTTATTAGGTGATGCATAATGTAATACATTGTTGATAACACAGGAACTATGTGTTAAAACATTGGCATGTGTTTCTCTATGAGGTTGCAGAAACCATATTTCCATCTTTCATTGCTTATTTCCTAACGGTTACTACTGCTGCATGTGCAAATTCAGAACAAGTTTGACTGTAATGTATAACGTTTGCTTTTTGTGTTATTAATTTCCACATTAGACTGACCAATATACGAATCAATCACAATTTATGTTAGTGCATGTCGCGTATGTTTACCTGCTGTGAAGTGACATAAAAATGAAATATTATTAATGTCCGATCCTACAGTCAATATTACAAAACTGTCCTGTGAATAACTCACATTGGAAACAAATGTTAATACATTTGGCGGATTTCCACAGGTTTGATAAGCTGTCCAAAGGAAATATCATACCAATGAATTGTTTGACACACACGACATGGAAAACATGTCATTTTGGCTCGTTTAAAATTTTACTAACGTTATTGTATTATTTACTGATGAAATTGATTTCAACACATATTGTGAATGCGACCAAGCTATTGTTTAAATTATATGTGTACAGAGTGTTAAACGTGCAGGTATTCTAGTACCAACAATACAAGTATTTTTTAACATGTGGATATTCATGTGTTTCAATAGTTGCTTACCTTGATATGTGTTAAACACCAACTTCACAACAGTAATGTTCAGGATAAGTACTTACCTGCAAGAAAAGAATAAACGTGTGTCATAAATGCGATACTTACACAGAACATGTAAGTCCATTTTGCTTTGGAAGTTAAACGAGTTTAAATACATAAAACAAAAGGATGTACACTATTGATGTCACATTAACATTAAATAGTACGTCAACTTTTAGATTATTAGAAATTACTTCAAAAGAATTATCGTACACCTTGTTACTAAATAATGCATTTTACTTTTGCCAATTTTATCATTTCCTTATTGTTGCCCTTCTAATGATAAAAGACAAACAGCAGAATTCAACAATAACAAAACCCACTGTACATGCGATTTGTCATCAATGGAACTCAAATAATTGTATTTACTATCAGGGACTCAGACTGTGATGTGTGTTTTCTTAAAGGATTGCTGGTAAGGCAATTAATTGTTCATTTCCTGTTTACTTAAATTGTACTTTTCCGAAATCTTACCAATATTGAATATTATAACTGAAAGAGTTTTACTAAAAGCCAACTAGAGTTGTTCATGGGATTACATTTGCAGAGGCTTAGCCAATGATGTCGTTATGTGGACACAATTAATCATGTAGGTCTGTCTTTTATTGTCATAAAATAAATGTACTTTACTGAATGAGGTTTATTATGTAGTGCAGTCGTGAATAAACATTCTAAAGGTAAAAAGGAGTGTTTCTTTCAAACATAAATAATTATGGTTTATTTTCCAAAATAAGTAGGTTTTATTTATAACTAAAATTACATAATGGGTAAACATTGCAAATAGTTTGTTTGTTTTCAAGTCTACATACACAGTTTATAAGTAGATGGTCGTTTAAAAACTTACCAGCATTGAAATACTTTTGATAAGGTACTGTTATGTGGCAGTGTGTTCTGTTGCTGATTAATGTTTGTGACTGTATGAAATTGTTATATGGTGAAATGCAGTTAAAGTTAATTACACTATGTTTTGCTTGATTTGCTTTATACATTAGCTTTTTCCCTGAAGGTCCCTAGAGGTGTCTAGAAATTTTCGTAATTCTATCATATCGAGAAACAATTTAGACTATATAATTTAAGGGGTATTTCACTCATCTAGGTAGATATTCAAGACCAGCTTTCATGTGACATTCCTGTCTGTGCCATTCGTAAAAACTTAACTACAGTCGCCACTAGGTGAATACATTTCATTGTAAATTACTAGTGTTTAGATATCTGTATTTAGTAATTCATACTGAATAGTCATTAAGTTTTTACTGTCATTTAATATTGTAGCACTACTTTGTGTTATACTGCCATTGTTATTTATGTGCATTAGTTTGTACTGATTAGTAAACCAAGTGATTGGTGTAATGCAGTTGTTAATTGTATAATATTTGCTTGTTGTTTGTTGTTTAATGCTAATTTTGGTTACGTGCATATTTCTGGGTTAACTTATTGTTTCAATTTGGGAATCGCCAGGTAACAGTACTAATAAGATAGATAGAATTTTCACAATTGGCACAACTCTATCGTAATTTTACGACGTCGTAAAACATATTCATGAGCATATGCATTGGTATTACACATGTTGCAAAGTATTGTACCACTGTTTAACTTTTACAATAATGATTGTGCATTTGCACCTGTAACTTATTGAGTTATAGTTACCTCTTTATCTTGTTTGTGAAAGGAAAGGACACATTATTCCTAAATACTGTGCATGTAAACAATAGTGTCAGGGCCTCGTTCCTCAAATCGATCGTATACTAAGTTAAACTTAAGTGCTTATACATAACATTTGTTTACGACTGTCGTAGGGCAGAGGTAATTTAGAACCGGTGCCATTTTTGCGGTACCACAGTCGTAAGATCTATGCTAGAAAACAACTCAACGGGGCATTTTAAAAAAAATACGTACGATTCGGGGCATATGCATGGTCATTCATCACCTGAGAGAGAGTTAAGTTAAAAACTGTCAATGTATAATAGCCATAAATTAGACAATCCTATTTCATCAGCAGCGTCCGGCAAATCAACATGTAATCACAAATTAGAACGGGATTTAAGAAAGACCCATCCATGTTTAATCTTAATCACGAGACTGTCTGAGAGGACACTTTGTACACATCCATTATCACTAAGTCAGTGCACGTGGTGTCGTGTTCGGGGTCTACTGAGAAGCCTTGTTAGACCGAGATTTATTTACTATTTCTTGAATGTATAATGGAATGTGCTATATGTGTAGTATATATTACCACAGGAGGCTTGATCAAAGGAAAAGTCATTGATGTTATGAGAGAACTTTATTCTAACTGACATATAAGCATACTATAAATACCACAACCAGATACAATAACTATTTATAACGGTTTGATCTTGCCATATTCATTAATGGACAGAAACGACATCAAAGGAATTAATCAATTTAAACGGTAAGAAATGGTGGGCCTTTGCACCAGGACAAACGATTATAGATACCGTTTCACAAAGACATCATGCATTTACGACGTTATAAAAATATCAATAACTTTGTTTACTAATGTCACGCATCTTCGTGAACTTTGGAAACTGCACTGTTTATCAAGCTATTCGACAATTGCAACCCAATAACTGGGGGCCGTTTGACAAAATCTTTACAATTTTACGACGTAAACAACACCTAAATCAGCTCATTGTGTGATCCAATTGGACAACACTGGCATTTTGAGACAGTTATTATTTATTCAGAGTTTAATAACCTAACCGAAAAAAGGACGTCAAGTTACGTGATGTATGCTCATTTTATTAACAGCTAATGGTCTAGAATACATACTGTATTTATCACAGTGTCATCATAAAGTTGTATGTTTCACAGTGTCACTATACAGTTGTATGTTTTACAGTGCCATCATAAAGTCGTATGTTTCACAGTGTCATCATAAAGTTGTGTGTTTCACAATGTCATCATAAAGTTGTATGTTTCACAGTGTCACTATACAGTTGTATGTTTCACAGTGTCACTATACAGTGGTATGTTTAACAGTGTCACCATAAAGTTGTATGTTTCACAGTGTCACCATAAAGTTGTATATTTCACAGTGTCATCATAAAGTTGTATGTTTCACAGTGTCATCATAAAGTTGTATGTTTCACAGTGTCACTATACAGTTGTATGTTTCACAGTGTCACTATACAGTTGTATGTTTAACAGTGTCACCATAAAGTTGTATGTTTCACAGTGTCACCATAAAGTTGTATGTTTCACAGTGTCATCATAAAGTGACGACTAAAACTCGGGGCACACAACTGTAAAGAAAACAAACCCTGGGCAATAGACTAGACTGTTTAACCAGACTGCGTTATTAATGGTTTATTAAAATCGCACATGGTTTCACTATTCTGGTTGTTACAGATAGCTGGCTCCCTGCAAAGAAAACGCTAGCACTTGTCTAGTAATGCTAGTTATTACTTTCTTGGAAGATGTATCTATTGTTAGTAGTTTCATATTTCAGCTATGTTACGCTTATGCATAGTTCAGTTTAGTTTTGTACATTTGAACTATCAAATCATATTGTTCTGTTAAATCATTTTATGTGTTTATTTGTTTAACTTATCTGATTGGAAAATAGTATGTACCATACGTGTATCAAATGACATTAATAACACACATCGTGAATACGTACATGTAATTGTGTGTTTATTTTTTGGGAAAAACGACGTAAGTGACGATCAGAATTGCCAACACCAATTCACACTGTATCTGCTGACAGAAGACGCCATCAAATAGTGACAAATAGGGTCCCTTGATCAATATTGCAGTCATTCCTGGCGGAAAAATAAAAGTACTTAAACATTTACTAACATTTGAAATCTTGAAAGTGTGTCCGCCCTTTAATGTTCCTAGTTAAATAAATTATCAAAGAAATTCCACTTGTGAAATATAAAATTCACTGTTAATATTAATTTTCATAAGGAACTATTAAAAATATAACCCACTGATGTAACTGTATGTGGTTATGTATATTTGCAGGATATTTCTTTTTATAAAGAGACAAGTTCTTGAGTGTAACTACTCTGTTTAAATAAGAATCAATCAGTCGATTTCCATCATGTAAATAAAGTAGTTGCCTTCTTGTTGTGAGTACTGTTATGTGTGTGAATCTCGTGAAGTTAACAAACTATGTATCAAAACAGCAGTATTTTGTGTGTGTTTGTATATGTGTGAATGTCTTGGGTGCACTCAACTCAACTTAGAAGCATGGCTGGCGCCCACACACTGCTACATTTGTTTTAATAATAGTGTACTTGCTTATGTTATAATCAATGTTTTTAACCTTTACAGTGACATGCTGATTTTAGTAGGACTTAATTGTGACGACCTATTGCTGTGATAACACCCATTCTGTGATAGTCTCCTACACAAGCTCATTTAAACAAATTATTAAATGATAGGTTTCCAAACAGCACCAGTTACTGACAGTTTTAAGACTGGCTAATTTAGACTGAAATGTGTACATTGAAATACTTGAAACCAATAAGGTTGGCACTAAAAAGGTAAAAGTCTGCAACTCTCAATTTGGTTGTTTACGTCCTTCTATACTTGAATCCCCACACCATACGAAACATAACAATTTACAACACAGTTTAGGTTAATAAAATGAACTCGGAACGGGTTAAATGATTATGGAATGTCATTGCGAAATCCGTTCCGTGGAGAACAGAAAATCGTTCACAAACTTTAATTTGTTTAGGAACAGATTACATGTAAAATCTATCAATCAATGACAAACTTCAAACCAAACAAATTTGATCTCTGAAGCATTATTTGATTTCCAAAGCCCGGGATATAGTTTCACGTTTGTGAGTTTGTGCTGATAACAGTGACGGCCAGATCAATTTAAAAAGGTCAATTCTAAAATAAATGCAACAGGTTTGAAAATACTCGGTTGATTTTTAAAAGATATTTGACGTCATTTTAAAACCACAGTATACAGGAGGTTATTTCCTGGCGACAGTGCGTCGTGTGTGTTTAACTACATTCTTAATAAATGATAGAAGAAACTGGAAAAGTTAATGAAAACAATACTGTGGTTTTATCCGTCTCAAATGTTGCGTCTCTGTTTTTTTATTGTCAGTTAAAACAAGTGTGAGTCTTGTTGATCTTTAAATTGATAATGTTTTATTTTGTTACTTCAATAACTTATCTAGTTTGTCTTTTGCGTTTTTGTTTAATTACTTTTGTAGACTTTTTACTCTCCAGAGTTTTCGATTTTAGTTTCACATTTTACGACCCATTAGTTGAGTTTTATTCTATTTTACAGTATTGATTGTTGTGCAGAAACCAAATATACCTAACCCAGCGCCACACAAATATCAAATAGTGTGAACGGAAATCGTGTTGATGTCACCATTATAGTTCATTTAATTTGAGTGTATTTATATTATTTGGTTGGTTCAGAGTCACTGGAAGTTGTCAACCTTGGACACTCGCTTGTATACCACAAAGTACTTTAAATCAAATTTATTTTCAAACCCCAATTAATATATTTATGTTGCATTCAGAAATTGGGATGATGACGATTACGACTTTTTAAGTGTTGAGTAGCTACGAGTTGATGTGCATTCTGATAACGTTACTAAGCAAAAGATAACCCCTTGTTTGATAACGGTGTACAAATCTAAATTGAGCTATCCTAAACAACAACCAAGAAGTTGTTATCCACATGTATACAATGGTCACACCTAACTTCACATATGAATTCAAATAAAATATAAAACACACATCAGTATCTGATAAATCAAACACTTGAATAAAGCCGGAGAAAGTGCATGGTCTTGTTTCCCAAATGTCTCATAAGTCTGATACTTCATAACTATCGTGTTTGCGCTCCAGACACTCGCGTCAAAGAACACATAACATCCACAAACAGATCAGACACAAAATCAGCCATATCAGAACACATCACTAAACTTTCTCAGCACATCATCAAAAGGGACTCAAAACACTAGCAAATAATTAACATGATTACACTAAACGCAAATTAACAGAGGCTTTATACATTCGCAGAAACAACCCATCTATCAATAGGGGCCAGGGTTATTTCATCCCA
>JAULCD010080143.1:0-11788 GCA_032361085.1 Calliostoma canaliculatum
GGTAATTTGTTTAAAAGAGCTCCCAAAGGGAGCTCTTTTAAACAAATTACCACAGGATAGGTTTTCAACAGCAAATTCAATTTAAAGCTTAAAGTGTTAACATTCTCATAGGACATGGCTGAAATAGTTGATGTCAATGATGAGAATAATTTTATGTAAAAAGCTAAACATACGTTTTATTGTTATTAAATAAATGTACAATGTATACAACATTGGTTTCCACAGCAACAAACCTGTTTGTTGATTCGTGTTTTTATAATAAAGCCGATAAATGCAGAATAAATTCCAGTAATAAACGTAAACCTATTTGCAAAACAAAACATTCCATTATCCATGACAGTAATAAGCACTATCCGAAATCAGAAATGTACATAAAATAAAAACTCTGACATATAAGTGATGTACATGTGCATTTTTGCAATATGAGTTTCTTGTTTTATGACATTTCTGCATTCCCGGTCAGGAAAGCGTAATACAATAACAGTAATCTAGTTCATACATTTCACATAATGTTTTGATCATTCGGACATTCCGGACGGAAGTTGGAAGCAATAACCGGACTGTATCTTTGGTTCCGAATCCAATTCCGCGTTTATCAGAGATCAGAGTTAATTATTCATCTTCTTATAAACACAGGTCAGAATACCTGCTGTCAACACCAGTGATCTCGATGAAATTCATAATTAAAATATTAGCGTGACAACAACCATAGCCTATACAGGCTTGGCATCTGTTTTCAGTAACGAAGTTAGCCCATTTCTCGTTTGTTTCATCAATTAGGAATCTATTAACACTTTTAGTTTAATTTTAACAGAAAATCTTTTAATTAGACAATTCAACACTGGGCTACATTAATCATTCTTAATTAAAAGAGAAAAAGTGATTATTAAAGATAAAATGTTATTATTAAAGATAAATTAGCAAAGTTTAAGCATAAAAATATTTGTATCTTATTATCCCCTAAAAGCAGTAAAATACTGCAAATTTAAAAAAGTAATTTTAGCCGAGTAGTTATTATGTTAAAAATGGATTCTATCAAACTAAAGTCACCTGGCTTATCATCTCCAGATACCTCCTGTTTTGAATGACAAAGCTAAATTAAAAAGGTCAAAGGGATAACTTTTTAATCAATAAAATAATTGGAAAATATTTCATCAAAGCTGCCAACATAATATTCGGGGCAATCTCTTAAAACCGTTTCAATTATATTAATTTAAAATCAGATTCATCTTCAGCTTTGTATCCAGCCATGTTTCCTGGAGGTCGCATTCTTTATTCACGTCCATTAATTGAGTTTGGTTTGTGCAATAATTGTCACCTAAAGATGCTGCATGATTAGGTTAACCTGTGATTTTGTTGGGAAGCCTTTTCAAGGGAGATAGAAGAGCATTTAGCCTCTGCCCTTAGGTGACCCGGGCTGACTGCTGCTAATTCTGGGCATCTGTCGATCAGCGACAGCCTCGCAGCAAATATTTTTATCCGCATGAAGAAATCAGCCACTGTTTTAGCAGCAAGTAATACAGCTTATTGTCCAACGAACTTTTTCTGAGGATGACAGCAAGCGTTACAACATCAAAAGCAGGAAATCGAGATATGAACATTTAAAAAAAAGTTATCCGGTGAGAAGTCTCAAGGCTTGTTTTAACAGACGTGCAGTGATAAGTCGCAAAGTTTTATTACCATTCTCCAACCCATACCATCTGCTGAGTGAAATTTTCATATTTTGATATTATTCAAATTCAGAGGAACACACACATTGAATGGTGTTGTGTGACGGCAAGTGTTGACTGTTCGTAATAAAACTCTCCGCGGCAATCGGAGGAGTTAAGGTGTTGACTTGGAAGGTTTATTCTACCTCTCTTCTCCGCGGTATGATATCTATTTACATTTATGAATAACCCCTCTCAGCTCGCACATCTACTCATATTAATAGGCCTCTGAATCAACAAAATTCCTTTCGACAAAGAGCCGTCGCGATGAAATATGAATCTGTAAGAGGCTATTGTCTGGCTGTAGAGTGTGTAACACACACGTTGATGCGACACACAGTTTCAAATTTGTCTCCTTCCCCATGTTTAGAGCAGAATCCACCCAGGAACCTGATCCACCCTCAAGGACTTGCCAGACAAGAGCGTCTAAAAGGGGTTCAACATGCCAGAGAACCACAAATTCCAGCCCTCACTTAAATCTCCCAACACCCCTTTTTCTCATCACCTTTTTTAACCCTCTGAGAGCTGACTTGATTTTAGTTGCAGTTGAAACTGTGACAATCTTGTGCTGTTAAAAAACTTTTCTGTGGTAATTTGTTTAAAAGGGCTCCTGTGGGAGCCCTTTTAAACAAATTACCACAGAAAAGTTTTCAACAAGCTTTTAATTTACTTTTTAGATTGTGAAGCTAAAATAAATGCTACAGCATTTTAAGGGTTAATTGTTTTTAGTTCAGATTGTCTTTGTTTAAGTTTTGCATTAAAATAAAAATTTTCTTCTTTAATATTTTTTTAAAATCACATTTTCTTCAAGTCAATAAACACTTTAAAAAAATTAAATTAAAGATTTTCAAAAAGATTTAAATAAACATATTTCTTCTCCGTAATAAAATATGATTTGAAAGAAAATTATTTGTTTACCCAAAATATTGAAACAGAAAATGAATACCAAAAAAAACAGTTCTGAGAAATTTATTTAAGTTATAATATTCCTGTATCGCCATAACAACCACCCCTCTTCACCCCCCTTAATCCAATGTATTGACATTCTAGATTAAAATGAACACTTCCATCTCCGACAAGCCCTCAATGGATATGACCCGAAGCACGAACACACAATGCAAGTGTTTGTATTAGAAAATCTGATTCCCTTTTAATCAATTATGATATGATAATCATATCTTGTTATCCCTTAACTAAATGACAAGGCATGCCCGAGACGAGCTATTCGACATGAGCTGTTATATATGCCTGTTATGCCGTCAATACCTGGTGAAATATACACTCCTTGCTTCCATTGTCGCTTTTATCACACAGGCAGTTCCTATATCACCCAGACCCAAATGACACAATAGTCTGTAATGTAAACATATCATGGAATGCCAATTTATGCCAGCGTGTTTGCATTTTGACAGCTAACAGCATGTCAGAGAGCGCTCTATTCAGGTGTATTGTCTGTGTAGGGAGCTTAGGACCAGGGCAGATAACTCTTTTCAGACTTAAGCCGCACAAAGAGGTCACTTTGTGAAACAAGATTGAACCGAAGGGAGACAAAAATTAACAAACATTTCTTCATGTTTACCGAAATCCTTTTACCATATTTTCTCAAAAAATAAATGTTCTGGCCGTTTATTTTTCATTTTATAATTTTCCTAAAATCAAATAAATATCACTTTCTTTAAATGTGTAACTAATAACCTTGTTTTGCAACATTTGGTGCAGGGTATGAGAGGTCAATGTTCACCTGTGTACATTTTCTAAGGAATTTTTCTTTCATCCTCCAAACATCTGCATCAGATATATCATTAAGATCTCAAAAACGATTAACCCTTTCAGTTAAGAAGTGCCTTTAACCCATGCTTAAAAACTAAATTCTCTTGAAAACCTATTTTATGGTATTTGTTTAAAAGAGCTCCTGAAAGGAGCTCTTTTAAACAAAAACCATAAAAGAGGTTTTTAACAGTTTGTTTCAAATCTGAATTAAACACAAGAGTTAAAAAAATGAAGTTCAAAAGTTTCCCACAAATCGCTATCTTGTGATTTCCCATCGTGCTTGTAATAAGAAGAACACAAAGTTGACGCTTTTACGTAACCCCTGACCAAAGTTATCCAAACTGGCAGCAGGATTTGGCTGGTTACTCGCGGAGTCAAAGGTTAACCTAATACACATGTAATACTGACAGCGCTCAACTTCGTAGCAGACGGCTTCCTAAGTGGGGGTAAAGCAGCTTCGGGGAAAGTCTACTGAAAGAGTGGGGCTTGCCAGTGATGTAAAGTTGACATACCAGTCAACCTGTCTTCATGAAATTTGTTTCCGATCATCTCTCGATAACCTTCCTGGGAGGCAAGATTTTCTCCCCTCCGCTGTGAAGAGCTCCGTGTGTAGGCCGAGGGGAGGGGTCTCCCAGCCACCATTACTGTGTTTACCCAAGGCAGTCTGGGAGGGCAGCTCACTGCCAGATAGATAGGCTGCTTGAATCCTTAAAATCTAACATCCTTCCATCCATAGAAACAATTTCCTAAACTTCCCTTTGATGATTTATGCATATTTCCTGTAATTCTTTAACTCATCTTAAACAACTTAGTGTCCCGGTAATGCAAGAAAATGTTCAGTAGAACTGGTTCATTCAAATAGGTTTTTCTGGACAATTTTTTCCAGCATTATTGGATATTTTCTAAATAAAGTTTTTATTATATACAAAAAGCACTTTTGTAAAAAACTTAAAATTGAAATATATCTCTTTTTGATCAGTTAAATAAATGCATGTACATCATTTTTAGGATTTTTTTTAAATAGAAGAGACTATCACGAATGTTCAGAGTTGTTCAAGAAAAACATTCTTAAACATTTTTCCCTTCCACATCAATACCTAAAAGGGGTGAAATCCTGGGATAGGCGGGGTTCAAAAGGAGGAGCAGAATTACCAGCGCCCCACCACCCCCCCCCCCAAAACACCCCCCTCAACAAGCACACACATCTCCCCCCATGAGAACACCCCCCAAAAGCACAATCAACATAACAGGGCAGAGGTATTGTAATTCTGATAAATATTTGCATCGGATAGTAATTGGGAACGACTTGACTAGATATATTGGGCAAGGTGTGATATTTCGTCACAGAAATAAACCGCAATTGCTTGCCTGTTCTGACATTTTAACAGAGCACAACAGCTGACTGCTAAGGCAATATATATTGAAGTCTATGCCAGACCCCATTCTTTTTCTTCTTAGAATTACAACCCCGGCAGTGCTATATATGTTTGATAATTTGTCTCTCCCTCTTGCCTGTTGTTTAAATTACTTTAACTAAAGCAATTTTCCTCGCTTACTGGAACTAATTTCTTTCAAGACAGAGATGAGAGAAAGAAAAGAAGGTTTTTTTTCAATCTGCAAACGGCAGACAGAAAACAATATTTATATATAGTGTATACAATCTATCAAATTTCTCGGCAGCTTCTCGAATTGAAATTGTGCGTGTTTGATCAGTTGGGGCGATGGACCACACACACCCCAAGGATCTGTAGTCCAAATATCCATCTAATTTTAACAAGTCAGGAAATAGCTGAAATCTCCACTATTGGCCATCTTTTTCCCTTTAGGAATTTCCCTATCAACAATACAGAGAAAAAGGTAAATTGGCAAATCTGGTTATAATTTCTCATTAAATTCTTCAATTTGAACATCGATTCTCTAGCTTGTGGAAAATAGTATCTAAAAAGATTATTTCTAATCAATATGGCTGTCACTTGAACAAGTTGGCCGGGGTCTTCCTTTGCAACAAAACATATTGTCATATCAATCAACATCAACTTGCCCTGTTTTTGGCCATATTTCCGCAAATGAACTGATACATTTATTTAAATTTTAATCTAAACTTCATTCGGTTTACTTTGTAATCAGAAAACATATTTTCTTCAGGGTTTTTTTAAATATAAACAGCATCAAATGTATCTAAATACCCAAGATTTATTTAATTCATGTATGACAAGTTATAAAAAAATAAATCACTACAACATTATACAGTGAAAATGTCAAATTTAGAATTATACTGTGTTACACTAAACTCACTTTGATTTTTTTAAATGTATTTATTGTTTTAATTTGTTAATGTATCACAAAACTTAACACAAACTATTAATATTCTACTTATTTTGAGTTTTCACAAAGTACATCCTAATATCATGTTTAAACCTTAAAGTGATCACTACATTTAAACAGACAGTTGAAAATCCATCCTATGATAATTTTTTCAAAAGAAGTCAAGAAAACTTCAGTTTCTGAAATCTAACTAAATAGACTTCAGAAAACCATTCTGTGACAACTGTTAAAAAGAGCTTAGCATGCTTAGTGGGAAAATCATTTTGATTTTGTTTTAAAAATTTCCATCTAAATAGGTTGTTGAAAACAGATCCTGTGGTAATTTGTTTAAAAGAGCTCCAGAGGAGCTCTTTTAAACAAATTACCACAGGATAGGTTTAAGTCGTACAAAGTCCTAAGTTAAATACAGCATTTTAATATATTTTGTAAAATTAATTAAAAACTGTTTACATCTTCATATTTTCCCAGGGTCAGGCTGTTAAATGTAGATGAACGACTCTTACCTAAGTGTAGCCATTGAAAACCTCTGAAGTATAGAGACCATCATTACCCTTAACAATGCAAGCCCAGAACCCTTGTAATACATGAATCTATGGGTCAGACTGGACACTACCAGTGCCCGGGGCCATCAAATTCTTATAGAAACTTGATGCCTGGTTAGATATATTTATTAAATTACAGAGTACAGAAATCTCCCCCTTCTTTGTAACAGGAGAGGCTGACAATGGTTGTGAGAATTATGCAAGTCCAATTGTTATGTGCCCTAAAGCAACATATTTGTCCACTACGTTGATGGGGGGTACCATTTGTCCCCCGTGAAAGAAAATGGATTTCTTAACCCATAACAATAGGGGAGTACCGTTTACCCATAAAACTATAGAAACTTGGAACAAATATGAAATGAGGGTTTTATTCTTAAATAAAGAGCCCACATTAAACCTGGCTTAAATTGTTAGTGTATGAGATTCACGCCCTAACATCTCCCAACTTTGTTAAATCTTACGTAATGTTAAATTTGTAATGCCTGGGGGTGTTTTCTAATATATCCTGTCTTTAAAAGTGGCAGCAGTATATTATGTCCATCCTTTCAGTGGGAATAATAAGATGCTTCATAATAACAAAACAGCGACCTTGGAGCCATGACCTTTCACACCTGACAATACCGACACAATGGTGGCAAGCAATTTAAACCAGAAGAACTGTATATGCATGTTTGTGCATCGCTAATTCTGTCCTGTTGAGACTTGGCCATTCATTCGTGGAACAAATTGAGTAATATATGCCTGCCTATTGTCCATACATATAATTTGACAAACAATTAAGCTTCTCCTATTGTCCAGTATGAAAAACAAATATTTGACAGGGCGATGTATGAATAAATATGAGTAGTGTTGGGCCATGGAATGTTGGTCGACCAATGACAAACTTGTGCTAATCCCTTCTACCTGTGCCACTGTGCTCGCATATGTTATTACTTACAATCATCAAATATTGGTTTACTAATGCTTTTGTGTAATGGCATTCAAATAATAATTCCTGAAAGGGCAGGAGAGCTGTTAACAAAACAGATTGACATTTTGATAATTCAAAACTGTGTTTCTCATAATTTACATGATTAATACTAATAAACCAGGACTATATTATTACTTAAATCACACACAATATATTTTTTATATCAAGAAGATCATTTAATGTCATGAACATTAACGAACCTGCATCAAATACGATTTAAATGTCAAATAAGCAAACATCTGCCTACATATATTAAGTCTACAACAACAAATTAAAATTCAATTTTACCAACAATTTTATTTTAATCACAATAAACTACACCGAAACTAAATGTAAAGGTTTATAAGAGACGTTAACTAACTCAATGTTTGTCTGCTTTGTAAGATATATACAATTACTAAGCTCACGATAAGTTAGGCCAATATAAAATAAATGTTATGGTTCTGATTACCTGACAATACCTAGAAAGTAGGTGCTGACCATAACTTTTTTATCACAATGACAAAGTTTAGATTTTATTATCTACTACTGCTGAAATTTTTTAAATCTTAAATCAAAATTTGATTTAAGTAATAAAATATTACAGTTAAAAAAATTCAAGTAGGTTTCAGTAGATTTATCAGATTAGTTCAAAGTACAAGAACATACAGGCAGTTCCATAAAGAAGTATTATTAATTTCATACATCATATCTTGTCAGTAATGTCCTCTTCAAACCTATAACTCTTATATTATCAGAAACGTGTACACACCTACATAATGGATATATTCAAACATAAAATAAAAGGGGCAAAATATTTAACCAAATTTGTAAGTATGAGAAAAACATAGTTAATAATATTTAATTAAAATAAGTCTCGACTCAATTGTTTTTTTTAAATTGTATGGCTTTAAAGACAATATATTTTATTAAAAGCAAACCAAGCTTAACACTTTATAGTTTGTAATATTTTTTAAAAATTGCATGAAGTGAGAAACAAGGCTTTGTAAAAGTGAATGTATGCTTGTGGTTTTTGTATCTAGTGCTTCTTATTGACTGAAAGTCTCTGACAAGGCATCAAAATCTCGACTTTCACTTCAACGAGCAAGCAAGCGCCACCTAGTAGCGATTTGACAACGCAGGAATCTATCGTACTTTGTCGTCACATTTCCCATTCTGCGTATTGATTCACTCGGGCCTTTTTCAGACTAACTGATTGCAACCTATACACTCTCTCAACACTACTTCTTCGCGTAAATTAAACAGCAGAAAACACCCACAACATAAACTACATTATAGATTAAAATTGAATGTTTGATGTTTAAATGTAGAGTTATTTATCAATAGTTTAAGTATGTAAATTTAAAATTCATTAGGTCATTTTTTTTCTAAATAAAATATTTGAAGTAAAATAATCATAAATTTAAACTTCACAGAATTTTATTAAAATCATAATGTTTGATTTTTATTCCTGAGAATGCTAAAGTAGGGTCAAGATTTAAAAATTGTTTTGTGCTGTTGAAAAAATATCCTGTGTTAATTTGTTTAAAAGAGCTCCTGAAAGGAGCTCTTTTAAACAAATCATCACAGGACAGGTTTTAACAATATATTTAGGCAAATCATCACAGGATAGGTTTTAACAGTATATTCAAGCTGAAATTCACTAAATAAATTTAAAACTCAACAAGGTAAACACCTGTTGAGTTACCTGTGCACATACCTGCAATCAGAGCCACAACACCTGAAGAGTCCATTCCTAATCATTACCTGTTGACAACCATATATGTGCAACAGTTCCCCCTATCAGCCACCCCTCCTCATTACTGGCTTTAGACAGTCTGTGGGTGGGGGTTCTCCCCGTCACACCTGAGCGACCCCTCGTCATGCCCCGCTGACCAGGTGAGTGACACCTGCCCGTGCATACCAAAGTGCTGTTTGCCCAGCTCACCTGACAGGTAAACCCAAGTGATCAATCATTCAATCAGCTGATCGCATGACACTTGCAACAACAGCCTATCACTGATAAACAAAGTATCCAATCCGGGGCGATTACCTAGCTAATTAAGGTAATTAAAACCACCTGACATTCCCAGGTAGGAACATCTTGGGGATCAGCTAATGATTTTAACCAGATACCCTATCTTGATTGTTGGCTCTCAGGTAAAAGCAAAAGGTACACAGCGAGAGATACCTGGGCTGGTATCGCAGGTGAATCACAGGTGATAACCACTTGAGTCAATGATCCCTCGACCCCTCACAACGGCTACAACCCTAATATGACAGTTTAACTCTATTAAAGAGCCTCTGATAAAGTATTAGTGTCATACACAGACGAGCTGGTGTCACACACAGAATAGAGAGTGTCTCTTCCTGCCGAAGATGCTCTTGATAGTAGTTGATAAATTCATTACTTCAGTATACTTTACCCTTAAAGGACTGACTTGATTTTAGCCTTAAAACTGTGACCACCTTTTGCTGTTGAAAAGCTATCCTGTTATAATTTGTTTAAAAGAACTCCTGTAGGAGCTCTTTTAAAAAAATATCCACAGGATAGATTTTCAACAGCATGTTTCAGTTGGAATTTGAAAATAAGCAAATGTTGTGTTTAGCACTTCAAGGATTAATATTAAAACAACATGTAATTTAATTTTTTTTAATTTAATTAAATTACTAACTTTGTAAGAAAATGAGTATACCTTAATCTTTAATTTTAAAAGTATGATTTAATGTATAAAAAAGTTTATTTCTTATGTATATATTTTAAGGAGATATATATTTGTTCAGTTAGTTGTATGTATTGATTATTTCTTTTTAAAAATATTAACTATCTTAAACAGTAAAGGTATCAAGTTTACTTTTCACAGATAAATACACAAAACTTCATAATATACATCTTTTGTCTGAAAGTTTAAACATAAAATCATTTTAAAAAATTAAGTATTTATTTTCAATAAATCACATTTTAATAAAGGAAAAATGTAAGATTAAAAATTCACTATTTTATAAGCAAGATATTGATACTGGCAAAAAAAAGAAAAATATTTGATGCCCAAAAAATTGAAGTATATTTCAAACAAAGATATGTTATTAAATATGAAAAAAATAAATAGTTAAAAAACCTATAGAATAAAAAACACTAAAGCAAAATCTAAACTCCAGAGATCAAAGAGAACTTGCAGCTGTTTGTAATATATTTTGTTTAAGAATTGATTTTTAACAACACTAATAATCCAGAGTTTAACCTAATTTAAATTCAACTTTTTATTTAAAAAAACGTGAGGTTTCCTGATTACAGGTCAAATTACTGACCTCAGGTGTGCGGTTTACGTCGGGACGACCAAGAAAGAGGAAGTCTCGTGTCTTGTTTGAAGGAAAACAATTAAATTCTTAGTCTTAAGAGCCAAAGAAAAATTTACTTGTCTACATCATCTAAACTGATTTTTTTTATAAAATTATCTTTTGAATGAAAACACAATTTAAGTCTATTTCAAAATTTAGATACAATGAACCCACATTAGTTGAGACATTTTTATAAACATTAATTTACTGTTTCCTTATAAAAAAAGCCCTACTTAACAAAAAGTTTTTTTTAGAAATGTTAATTTTAACTTTTTAAATATTAAGATACCAATGTAATATTTAAAAAAGTTAAAAGTATAATTTATATTAAACTCTAAAATATATAAAATAAACTTGAAAGTGTAGGTACGTCAAAACATCTAAAGATTTTAAACAGTAAACAACAACATGATTTAAGACATCCAAAGGGTCAAGGAGTTTCTTGTCAAATATATAGTCAGATATTTTCATATTTTCTTCTTTTCTATTATTTATCTACTTGGTGAATACTGCCCTGACACCAGTGGCCCCCACTACAAATAGCTTATGTCAGAATTTTTCAAATTTCCCTATTTCACGGCAGCTGTTAGCGTGTGCTAGGTGATGGTTGTAGGAGCTTCTGCATCGATCATGTCATATCTTACTACTCATCTGTGGATTTCAATCTTTCACTGACAAAATCTCAAAATTCCTTCCATCTTTCTTCAACTCTTCCTTTCCAGTTTTCACTCCTAACTCCACAAACAATTTTTTAACCCGTATAATGCTAAATTAGGGTTATGACTTGTGACTGTAACCACCTTATACTGTTGAAGACCTATCCTGTGGTAATTTGTTTAAAAGAGCTCCGAAGGTTTTCATCAGTTTATTTAATTTAAACTGGTATGTTTAACGTTTTGTATAGCACTTTACAGGTTAATTAAATAAGTTTGTTTTTATTGTCTTAATTTTAAGATTTTACAACTTATCTTGTTTTGGTGATAATTTTTTTATGAAAACTTTATTAATCTAAACAACTAGGTTTATTTCATAATTAGAAAATACATTGGGAAAAAATAAAAGCAATGTATTTTTTGGAAACAAGCAGGTGTATTTTGAAATGGAGTTCAGGTCTAAATAATTAATTTGGAATGAAATCGTATCATGCCATACAC
>JAULCD010080254.1:0-11785 GCA_032361085.1 Calliostoma canaliculatum
ATGTCAAGACATCGGCCATGACACCTTCTATTAATGTCAAGACATCGGCCATGACACCTTCTATTAATGTCAAGACAATCCAACGTTACGCAAATCATACTACATGTACACAGATTTTATGGCAGCCTTAGTCAACACCTTATTCATGGGGCGATATTTGAACGTCATTCATTTAAAAAGTATCCATGAAGGGTTTTTTCTCTCTTACTTAAACTGGAATAGAATTATCACAGGATAGATTTCAATAGGCAATGTTAAACTTTAGTACTTCAAAGACTGATATGTTTGCTGAAAAAAAACACAAAATAAAAGTCAACACGAGAGATATGACAGTTGTATATCTTTACAATTAAATCTTTATTTTTCTTTTTCTCTCTATTCTCCTCCATGCCTGCATGTGTACCTTGGGCTGTGTTGTATTTTCATTTTCTAGTCGCCATACCAGAGGCAGTTTTGCATAAAAACAACAAACAATTCCATTTTGATAATAGAATATATAAAGGATAATTTACGACTAAAACATTTTTTCAATATTTTTCACAATCATTAAAACCCTTTTGTGTAGTGTATACTTCTTAACAGATTAACAAAAAAAGAAACATTGGATGTATTTCTCGCTGGTACACGCCAGTGGTGCTATAAATAGGAGTTAAAATACATAACAAAACAAGTATGCAATAAACTGTTATATCGACCCCCCTCCACACACCTGACACTGTAAAAACTCGCACAGCAAATGATCTACAAAAGCACAAACCTCATCATCACATTTGCTTAGTCGTCAAAAAGGCTTTTTTTCACAAAAGCCTTGTAAGAATTATGAGCTGAAAGCCCCAAAGGCTGAATAGCGACTATTTGCATCTTGCTGGGTCCTGCTTCACAAAACATGTCAAACGTTCTGACCTCCTACACCGCTGTTTTAGAGGAATTTTAGAAGTTGTGAGTACAGAATATAACAAACCTTCATGGATTATCAAATCCTTTATTGCACGGTAGCTACAGCTACCTGTATATACTATACTATATATATTGTACTACAGCTACAGCTACCATGCAATAAAGTAGTTGATAAGCCATGAAGGTTTGTCACATTCTCAAACACCATGTAAATGAATTAATTTGTTATGGTTTATAAAATTGCTGTAAATTGTTGTAAACTGTATTTCCAAAGAAAAGAAAAACTGGATTGGAAAGAACAGTTCACAATGAATGTAGCACTTGCACACTGACAAAGGGACATGGTTAATGATGTAACATTACGTCGTCTTTGAGACGTCTTTCAGAGAAGAAAATTGACTCCAGAACTGTACCAGTGATTATGGCATTTGTAAACTGAGGTTTATGACGTAATAATACATGTCTTTGAGACAAGGAAATTCACTTTATAACTATACCAGCAATTATGACATTGGTAAACTGAAGTTTATGACGTAACGTCACAGACAAGACGTCACAGACAAAATGGCTTCGTGCTATCGGGCTGGTGCTAATGTCCATCTCCTATACTTACCATTGCAAACTTGAGCGCCGTTTCATTCGCCGTTGTAAATTCAGGATGTCATAAGCTGTGCAGGGGTGTGGAAGTATCATTGTTTAAAACTTGTCCACGGACAAGTAAACAGGTAAAATGTACTTGCCCGCAGCTAAACTCTACTTGTCCAAGTTTATATAGTTAACATTTACAGTGCTGAACTATGGCGAGTATAACTAAAAACTGTTACCACCTTGTGCTGTTAAAAAACTTTCCTGTAATAATTGGTGTAAAAGAGCTCCTAAAGGAGCTCTTTTACACAAACTTTTACAGGAAAGCTTTTAAACAGTAGTTTAGGTTGGGTTTTGGACATTAAAAATGAACATGTGTTGTGTTTAAAACTTTGAGGGTTGAAGTATTCTCTATTTGTCCTCGGACAACCAGCTTTAAAATTTCCGAGTAGGGCATAGTAATTCCACACCCCTGCTGCGCAATAGATTTGTTTCACAAAAGCCCACAATCATTGTAAACTGTTTACAATGACCTAGGGCATTTGTAAACCATCGGTCTATTAAGATTATTTACAACTTCGGCTTTGTGAAGGGCAGTCGAGTTATTACAATAGTGATTATCGTCTTGATTCAAAAGAATTCAAAATTGGAGAGACAACACAATCAACCGGACTAAGGAAGACAACTGCTGGTAACATAGGATAAAATAAACATAATTATTAGGGACTGTTTTCAAAATGACTTTGAAATGAGATGTGTACAAGGACCATTTTTCCCCCTTGGTTTACAGGTCAAACATACATTATTTGATACTTATTTATTTATTCCTGGTTTACATTCACACCCACCATCACCCCTCCTTTCCCAGAAATTATAATTCTCAGTAGGGACCATTCATTGTTACTGGCTGGGGATAGTACGAAAAGGCGGTCATAAATTCTGTTGAAGAGATAGGGGTGTGTTGGGGTTGGTTGGGGATTTTCATCAAATTAGTTGAAAAGATATGGCTGATGTTGGGTTTCATAAATGTAGTTAAAAAGATAGAGGTGGGACGTTTTTTTAATCAATTTAGTTGAAAAGATAGGGGTGGAATTTTCATCAATTAGTTTAAAAAAATAGGGTGTTTTTTTACCCATCAATTTAGTTGAAAGATTAGGGTGTAGTGTGGTTTTTATAAATTTAGTTGAAAAAATAGGGGTGGTTTTTTTTTTAAATCAATTCAGTTGAAAAGATAGGGGTGGGGTACCAAGTTGCCGTTTTACGAAGCTGTTATGAATTCACATCTTCTAAACCATTTCACTTGGATAATAGGCTTAGTCCACAAATGACAAAAGTCGTCAACTGTGAACTGTAAACAAGTTTGCAACTATTTTTTGTATTTGCAAACTAAACCCATTAACCAAGTGACATAGTCTCCAGCATATATTTATAAAAGAAACGGGGCCGTGATGTGGCACTGATTTTTTTTTTAAAAACACACACACAGAGAAATTTTTTATCAATCCCTTCTTTGCATTAAATATGAATGGTCCCAAGAGAAATAAAATGAACATCAACTGGAATTCATGAAAAGTTTTAAATAAACTAATCATCAGCCATCACAGTTTGACATCCAATCCCCAGTTCAGTATAATTCTAAGTCACTATGTCTCTTTTGTGCTGCTGAAAGCCTCTCTAGTGCTGAGTGGGTTTCAGCTAGTCTTAAAACAGTGACCACCTTGTGCTGTTGAAAACCTATCCTGTGATAGTTTACCACAGGATAGGTTTTTAACAGCCTGTTTCAGTTGGAGTTTGAAAATTAAAATGAGCAAATATTGTGCTCACCACTTTAAAAGGATTCAATCATAAAATATTAAATAAGTAAAAATTCAATCAAGCATAGTGTTGCAAAACTGTAAACCCATACATCAAAAAGCATTTAGAACCGTAAACCAAGGGAACTAAATGGGGGCCCTAATTTGTTTTCATAAAACACTGAAATAGGCACAGATCCACAGACCGATCATCTACTTGACTGTACATTGTTATGGTTCGACCTGCCCTTGCTCCTGAGCTGATCGTGAGCAGCGTCTCCCGCCCCCGAGCTGTCCATGAGCTCGGCGTGACTCGGAGCTGGCTGAACGAGGTGCTGCGTGGGCGGCTGGACGCACGGCTGCATCGTGTCAAGGTCGAGGTCAGATTGAGAGAAGTACTGACTGTCGAGGCTGCGGAGGATCTCGAGTGTGTTCTGAAGCTCCTCCTCGTTGATTGTCTGAGTCGGCTGAAGTGCCTGCATCAGCGTCAACCGTCGACGCTCCCCGCCTGTGGAGGAAGTGTCGCCGTTACCGCCGTCGCTCCCACCAGTGCCCTGCTTGCTCTGGAGAATACTGCCGAGATCAATATTAGGTGCGTTCCCCATGTAGTTCACGTTTGGCAAGTCAATCGTAGGGAACGCTGTGATGTGTCTCTGTTTGCCGGCGGAGGACGCTGATGCTGTGGATGGAATCGAAGGCACGGAGCAGGAAGTTGTGCGCGGTGGATGCGTGGAGCTCGCGGAGGGCCGGATCACAGATGAAGATGTCTTTGATCGTGCATGCGAGTTAGCTAAACTGTTTGTCTGTGCTGGTACCCCAGCAGCACCAAAATGATGTTGTGTGACGTTCGCTCTGCAGTGCGCCTGACAAGCTAAAGGGGAATCTGGCGGAGCTGGAGCCGCGCTGTCTTCAGCGTCGCTCAGATGATGATTATTATCACTGGGCTTTTTGTCTGGAGCTTTTGCACTAACCACTGTCTTTGTTTGGACGGATTGACCCACTGTATTATTCAGATCTTTCTTTATATTTTCTTTACCCGAAGGATTCAAGCACTTTTCTCTCAGCAATGCCAGTTGGTAAGAGAAGGGGTACTCGCTGGTGGAGATGACGCCATGCTCCGAGGCTCCAGTGTTCCGCTCCACCGCCTCCTTCCCCACAGTCTCACTTTGCTTTCCTTCAGGCTGACTGCTAGAGCGAGCTAACGAAAGGCTCTTAAACTTGCTTGTGGTCCGAGAACTCTCCATCTTGGATGAAGAACCCGCAGGCACCATTTTCTCCCCACTTTTCCCGAGTTTGTTGACAGCCTCCTCGTAGCTGGGCAAGCTTGTGGAGTTGAGCAGTTTCTGCAGGACGCCCGTCTTACTACTTTCCTTCTGTTGAACAGAGGAGCCTGTTTTCCCAACCTTCTGTCGGTCGAGGTACTGAACACAGGTGGGTCTGTTCTTGATGTCCTGGGCGGCAGTGAGTTGCATCAGGAGGCTGCTGATAGTGCTGGAGGTGGTGGTCACGGTGCTGCCCGGAGACATGGCAACCGTTACCAGGGGCTTGATGGGGGTGACCACTTGAGGACTAAGCGGAGAACAGCTCGAGGAGAGTCCGCCCTGGATGGGAACGAAGGAGGTCGGGGAACTCATGCTCTCGCACGGACTAGCGCTGATGCTGGGTTGAGAAGCTACGTGTGGAGACACTAAAGAGTTTGGTGTGGACCGAGAGCTCAGAGCTTGTGGCGAGCAGGCTGGGTTCGGACTTTGAGCTGGTAGTATTTCGTTTGAGAGACTCTGGGCAGAGTCTGGTCTGACTAAGTGGCCGCTGTGCAAGGCAATGTGCGTTGTGTTGTCAGTGGACGCTACTACCGGCAAAGGAGCGGAGTTCATCACCGGACTTGCGTCAAAACTGTGATACCCTGCGTCAGACATAGGAGTGTGGTTATTATGTCGATCGGTTGATGATGCGTGGCGGGATCGGATAAGTGGTTTTTGTCCAGGGCTGGTGAACCCGATGGGCGTTGTGGCCTTCCTGTGGATTGGTTGTGGTGACGAGGAATCGATGACTCTGTTGGGAGGAGCCGGCATGTCCAGACCTTTGCCGAGTGACATGAAGGTGCCGTGCCCAACAGACAACGGTGGAGCAAACACAGGCAGAGACGAACTCCGCTGTACCCCTTGAAACTTGAGCTTCACGTTCCCGTTGTCCGACTTTTGGCGTGGGAGTGGAGGTGTGGAGGGGACTGTGAACTGTTCCGTACAGTCGACTGGCTGCGGGACATCAACTTTTTCATTACTCAATTCACTTAAAACAGGTTCTCTTTGCAACATGTCACGAACTTTTGTGGACACATTTAAAGAGTGAATGTCTAGTAACTGTTTACTATGTGAAGCATCCATTGGAACGTGATTGTCTGGTGTACATATCATGTTTTCTGTGATGAAGTCGGCGACGTCCGAGGGCAAGTCAGAGTCCTCGGTGTCACCGAATGAGTCTGAAGATGAAGGTTTGAGTGAAACATGATTAATAAGCACCGGTTCAGTATTAACGTCTGATGGAAGAGTTGGCACAGGGCGCTCGGGTTTGACATCGCCAGCTTTCACTTTGTTTATGGAACTTAAAAACACTTTCTTGCAGTCGAACACTGGCTGTTGAAGCAAGGACAGCAAGTTGACGGGCTGACTGTTGGAGACCTTAGTTTTACACGGTTTGGTGCTTGGTTTAACATCTGCTATCTGCTGCTGCTGCTGCTGCTGCTGCTGCTGCTGCATATACTGTTGCAGCAGTTGTTCCATCTTGGACTTGTTGATGAGCTTGACCTGCTGCGACACGGCCTCCATGTCCTTGGATCCCTTCTGACTCTTGTTGAAGAAGTTGCTGACTCTCTGGTCCAACTGGAGCTTCTGCTGCAGTAGTTGCTTCTGGGACGGCCTCAGCGAGTTCGCGCTCACCCCGATGGAAGCCGTCTGCGTTGTCGGGGTCGACGGTTTGAGGAGTGAGGAGACCAGGTTCTGGTCGACAGCCATCGGAGCAGTGTCAAGCAGAGCATCACTCTCCAAGCTCTCCACGCTCAGGTTGCCCCCCGATGCTCGTACCGCCTTCTTCTCGGTCTCCACATGAAATCGACCACCGCTGTGCTGTGCAGACAGAGACATTGATGTGACCGGGTCCACTTGGGGCAGGAACACATCGTCCTCACTGTTCCGAACCTCGGTCGAGTTCATTCTTTTAGTTTTACTTTCAACTTCTCTGTCCGTAGACTTTCGTTTTCTCCCTGACGGGGTATCAGTATCTCTGGCTACCATCATTTCTTGAGATTCGTCCGACTTGGGCATTTCGTTATCGGTGATGTTACTGTAGTCTGAGAGATCTGAGTTGTCGAGAGAGTTGCTGTCGATACGCTTCCTGGCTTTCAGTCTAGCTTCCTCCTGTCTGGCCAGCAGCAGAGCGAGAGGAACGGACGACTGCGTCAGCGGTACAGTCACGTTTGGAGGGAATTGGGTGTTGCCGAGCATGTCGAGGCTGGCTGAACTGACAGCAGGGGCTTGACCGTTTAACTTAGCACTTCCGGGTTTTGGAGACCCCACAATTATGAACACTTCATTGGACTGTGACCCAGGGGGCAGTGGGATTTTAAGGATGTCTGGGGACAAGCCCGGGTTTGGGACGCTTTGTCGGCTGCCCTGGATCTGAACACTGTTTGCCAGATGAGCCAGAATCTCTTGAGCTTCACGAGCACGCTTCTCTTTTAAGATGGTGGACACCGGTCGACTGTCGTACGCCGGTCCTTCAGTAATTGCATTTTTGTCCCTTGGAATTGAAGGTACAGGTTTTGTAGGTGTTACTTTTGGGCGAATTGGAGTGAAGCGACTACGCGACTTCTTGGGGGTCTGTGGTGAGGAGGGTATTGTGCTGATTGCGCCGTCACTGCCGGGGGGACTGACAGACTTGCTCTCAGTCTTGCACTGGACCTGACTCGCCGACACTGCACTGTAGTCCGACTCGGCGGACTCCATGAACACTGTGTCTGGTTCCTCCATGTCCATGCTGCTCTCACTCGGAATGGTCGGGCCGCTTGATGAACACTGATCCTTCCACGGGTTCGACACTGGCACAAACGCGCTTCGTGAGGGAGTTGTCGGCAGAGCAAAATGACCCTTTTCAGAATTTTTTTCATTAGAAATGTTATCGGTACTTAAAACCTGTCCATGAGATTCTCGGTCAGCTTCAACAGCCTTGTCGGCGGAATCGTCCCCACGGTTTGCCGGTCGAAATGAAGGCTTTTTCACAACATGGAATTGGGCGGCCTCACTCTGGCGGCCAGACCCTACAAGTTCACAATCTGGGTCAGCACTCGCGTCCATTTCACTCCGACCGCCGCCCTGACCGTCCTCAACACTCTTCCTGCTCTGTCGGATCTGCTGCAGAAGCTGGGGACTCACTTTCAGAGTTGTCTCCCCTCCCGCGCACGGCGACTGCAGCAGTTTGGTGATGTTGCGAGCCGCCGACCTCACGGGCGACTGGAATGGTGAGGCTGATAGCGGAGAAACACTGTCGCTCTGAGATCGTAATTGTTCGTTCTCTCGCTCGTTCTCAGACCTCTGCTGTTGAAGTTTGCGTTTTTGTTCCTTGATGAGTTCTCGCTCCTGCAGTTTGCGCTGTAGTTGTAGTTGCGTCTCTCTGTGCTTGTTGCCGCCGGTGTTGCACATGAATAGACTGGACACTGGTACTGCAAACAATCAAAAGAGAAATTAGCACAAAGAATAGTTGACCAAACAAAATAAATATTGTGGTTCTAATTACATGTCTTTACAATTTATAGTTGGTGGGTCGGGAATTTTTTTTTTATTGAAATATATTTTTCCTGATATCAAACTTTAACTCTTAAAGTGCTGAGCGGATTTCAGCCAGTCTTAAAACTGTGACCATCTTATGCTATTGAAAACCTATTCTGTCATAATTTGTCCAAAAGAGCAGCCTGTATCAGTTAGAATTTAAGCACTAAAATGAGCAAATGTTGTGCTCAGCACTTTAAGGGTTAATAAGATAAACTAGGTTTTCAGCTGCAGTAGTTATTTTTTGTCATGATAATAAAAACGTTACGGTCGGCATCTATGTTGTAGACAAGATTGGGTAATCGGAAGCATAACATTTTTAAAACTTGGCCTCATATGAAAAATGACTGTCCATTATTTATAAAAAAAACACACCAAAGGGTGTGTGTAAAAGCAAAGATTTCGAAGGGGTGGTCAACAATTTGAACCAAGGGATATTTATGTAGAATAAACTGTTTAATGTGACATTCAGGCAACTGACCTATACATTCGAGAGCTGCTCACCTTTTGAGTTCTGTATTCCCGCATCCTGCATGGCGGCGAGCACCGTGAAGGCTGCAGTAGACTTGCTGTTGACATACAAGTTGCCTACGAGAAACTCGGCCAGTTCGCGCAGGTTGGTGAAGTTACCCCCCAGCAGTTTGTGGGCCCACTCACACACCAGCTGTCTGGAGGCTATGTACACCTCCTCCTCCTCACCCTTCTCCTCCTGGAATACACACAGCAGGGCGTTATCACATTGCAAATAACAGGGCGTTATCACATTGCAAACAACAGGGCATTATCACATTGCAAATAACAGGCCGTTATCACATTGCAAACAACAGCGCGTTATCACATTGCAAATAACAGGGCATTATCACATTGCAAATAACAGGGCGTTATCACACTGCAAATAACAGGGCGTTATCACATTGCAAACAACAGGGCATTATCACACGACAAACAACAGGGCGTTATCACACAACAAACAACAGTGAGTTATCACACGACATACAACAGGGCGTTGTCACATGGCAAACAGCAGGGAGTTATCATATTACAAACAACACCGCATTGACACATGGCAAACAACAGGACGCTATTACATGGCAAACAACAGGGCGTTGTCACATGGCAAACAACAGGGAGTTATCACGTGGCAAATAACAGGGCGTTATCATATTACAAACAACATGGCGTTGTCACATGGCAAACAACATGGCGTTATCACATGGCAAACAGGGTGTTATCACATGGCAAATAACAGGGCGTTATCACATGGCATACAAGAGGGAGTTATAACATTGCAAACAGGACGTTGTCACACTGCAATCAACGTGGGGTTATTACACGGTGAGTTACTATATGAAATAAAGTTTTACATGGCTTTCAGCAATATTTCAGCTATATCACCATGTTTGATATATAATAACCCTCCATTGTTTGTCATATAACCCCACATTGTTTGTCATTCAATAACCCTCCCTTGTTGCCATGTAATATCTCGCATTGTCATATATAATAACCCTACAGTGTTTGTCATATAACCCCACATTGTTTGTCATTCAATAACCCTACATTGTTGCCATGTAATATCCCACATTGTCATATGATAACCCTACATTGTTTGCCATGAAAAAACTCAGATTGCTTGCCATGTAATATTCCTAGACATTTTGACAACCGAGATCTGCGAGAGAAATCAATTTTTTGATGCGGACAAAGAGGACAGGTAAGACTTTACCTTTTCTTTCTTGGGAGTAATTTCCAGCTCCGGCAGGGACGGCGGTTGTACCTCCAGCTTCTTCCGCAGACCACTGTAGCAATATCTGAGCTAGGTCAAGGTCACTTTAACTTGTTTTCTTTCACATTATTCATTTTTTTATCTGACAGTATAGGCTTGACCTGTATATAGTGAGTTGGGGTTTGACAGTATTATTGTGAAAGAAAAGCATGACTCACCAATTTAGTAATGCAGTGAAACCTCCGACTTTTGGCTGAATCAACAAATTTAACCCTTACCATGTGGTATAGTTTGGGAGAAGAAATCCTGAGTGGCGTGTTCAGGAGTTTTTAAGGGTTTGTCTTTTCTAATTAGTGCCTCACTTAACATCACCGCCTGTCACAGAAATATCTGGTACCCCACCCGGATATTTCTGTGAGCCGCAGTAAAGGTTGAGTTGGGTAGGAAGGTAAGGTGGAAGGAGTTGGAAAGGGCAAACTTTTCAATTCACACATCAGTTTTTACAAGCGACATTCAGTCTAATTACATATATTCTTTAATTTTTCTATACAAAATTATAATAATAAGAAAGAAAAAAAGAAAAGAAATTCCAGAACAAAATGAGATGGGTGGAAAGGTGGTGGGCCTCCAAGTGGATGCCAGGAAGGATATTTTGACTGTCCTCGTTGTCCGAGGCGCCGAGGCTTCACATTGGGGAAGACACATTTCATAACTTTTCCGAAATCGGCCGGACATAGAGGCTTGAGATTATGACTCTCGCAGTAAACCCTGGAAAACAAAAATACAAACATTCAGAACATATGTGATGTTTTATGCGTTTGTGTAAGAGATGACTTAAACTTGTGTGATCTGATGCATCCTAGAGATTTAACCACCGAACTTTGCTGTCAGCCACCCACACAGACTAGGTGGGTAGAGTGCGGGAGTGAGATGGGTTTAAATGTTGTATTCGACCAAGTGTTTCAGTTATCTTGCGGCGGTCAGATTTACGACAGGGGAAACACCTTGTGGGACTGTGCAACCTGCAAGTCTCGGCTAGTACAGACGAATTAAGGGTGAAGCAAATATTGCAGAATGGTTTCTCACTAGAGATATATGCCGAACTCCCTGAACTTTAATGTGCATGTGTGAATGTCTGCTTGTTTATATTTTTAATCCTTATCTTGTGTATATATACACAATCAGTGCACTATGCCTTGTGGTGGAATTGTTTACACAACCAGCCAGGACCCTGGTTCACAAAGACGTCATAACTTTACGACGTCATAAACCATATTGCTGGGTTAATGGATTTGGTTTACAAATGCAAAAAATCATTGTCAACTGTGCACTTTCCAAAGAAAAACAAGTTTTTCTTTGGAAAGTGCACAGTTAACAACAATTTTTGGCATTTGTAAGCCAAATCCACCAGCTCAGTGATTTGTGTTATGACGTCATAAAGTTATGGAGTCTTTGTGAAACGGGGGCCAGGCATATTCAGTTAACGAGGTCAGGCATACATGACCTGCCGTGAGTGAAAGCAGAGCTTTAGGATTAAATAGTTTAATGGGATTGTGAACGGTGGCTGAAACACTTTTGTGCACCAACAAATAAAAATATCAGCAAGCAACAAAATAAAATGTTTAAACAATCTACAATTATAAATGTCAAGACTTTTTTTAAACCATTTTAAACTTCAAAGAATGTAGGGAACTTAAAGAAATAGACCCTCGATGAAGCCACTGTCTTTTTTTTTAGTTTTTCTTTTAGGTTGAGGTAACACTAAAGGGGCTAATTCTAGTCTGAGGTCTATTGAATAAATGGTGTAAGGGAGGTAACTCTATTGTAACTCATCATTGAAGTGTGTTGTTGGTTTAGTGAGCGAGTCAAATAGAGTTTTTTCATGGATTTCAGCAATATTTCAGCTATATCACCATGTGGTGTACAAGAGGCACACCGAGGGAGTAGCAGATGAGAAAAAAGAC
>JAULCD010080365.1:0-11782 GCA_032361085.1 Calliostoma canaliculatum
ACACTTTTGTTCTCAGCACTTTAACCCTTACCGTGCGGCGATGTTTTAAAAGTGTCCCGCCAAGCGGTGCGACCCGAATCGCAATGGCAATTCCAGACTCTGGAATCTATTCCAGAAGAAACAATGCCGCCGTCAGCGCGAGACAAGGCGTCCCGGATTATTCCGTGTCCCGCACGGTAAGGGTTAAGGTTTAACATTGATTTACAGATGAAACACTTTTGTGTCTGTTCTGGAGAGGACCCTTTTGGGAACTCTGAAATCTCAATAGAGTAGCATGATACTTACAGTGCTCTGGGTAGGAAAGTATCGTCCGTCTTGAGTGGGGATGTAGGCAAACATCTGAGGATTCTGAACATACAGGAAATGTCCGCCTTCTACAGTCAGGTATCGTCCACCACTACAAACATAAAAGGTATTTGTAAATCATTATAATTCTTTCAAAAAATTAAAATCACTTATAACTAAGTGAAAACCTCCCCAAAAATTCTTTTTTTTTATTTCTATATCTGGAAATGCTTTTGAAGGGTAATATTTGGTGATGATTGGGTTTTCTTTGAACAATTAAGTGAGTGAGAATTTTTGATACTCTTGAAACATCTTGACAGTAAAATGTGGCATGTAGTTTATCTTAATGAATTAATTTATTTACCTGGCAATGCTTTTGAGAGGCGATATGTCTTTGATGACTGGGTTTTCCCGATAGAAGAAGTCCCTGTTGAGGGAGAACTCTCGTCCATCGTAGAACACCTTGATGGGAGAGCGCGGTGTGGCGTCCCACACTCCAGTGGTGACACAAACAATAGAGGTCTCGGTTGTTGCAGAACTACAACAAAATATCACCAGTTAATAAAGTAAATACACTTTCAGCACAGGGTCCCATTCCACAATGTTCTTAAAAGACTAAGATGTCTTAAATCTCATTGTGGCTCTCATTATAAGAGCACAAAGATGAAAGTAAAGATGTCTTAGCCTTACAAGATTTAGGAATAGGATCTTGAATTCCGGTCAGGGCTTAAAACTTTGACCATTCTATTATGTTGAAAAATATCCTGTAATATCTAAATTTTAAAAATTCATCTATATGCATTATACTATATGTGTTACACAATTTTTATTTAAAACTTAAAGTGCTGAGCCCAATTGTTTTTCAATTTTATTGTAAACAGTTTGCCTAAAATAAGCAGTTAAAAACCTATCCTGTGGTAACTTGTTTAATAGAGCTCCTTCAGGAGCTCTTTTAAACAAATTACCACAGGACAGGTTTTTATTAGTACAAGGTAATCACCGTTTAAAAATCTATTTACACTATTCAGCACAACAAGAGAGAATATAGTACATAGAGTCCAAATATAAAACAATATATAATCAAGTTGACGAATTTTTGATTTTTGAAATGCTACTCACCTCTCCACAATGCAAGGTGCATCTCCAAAGGATGCCTCTATGTGTCCACCAGTCTTGAGGTCTCGGCCAGTGATTGTGATGTGCGACCCTCCAGCTTTGGGACCATTCACGGGATGAATAGACTCCAGGTGGGGGCTCTGTGGCATTAAAAAAAACCCATTATTCACAATCATTTTTAAAACCAGGTCATACTTTTGGTTGTCCCAAATTATTTTGTGAATAAGTTTTCAAGAATGTAGATATGCATTAATCGATGACAAAATCTTGTTCTACACTGAAACAGACCAATATTCTCAGAACTATAAGGATTAACCCTGGTCGTGCAGGAGATGAATTTATCTGACTCAGTCTGCCTTGCCAAACTGGCGGCATTATTTTAAGGCGACACTGATTGGCATAGGCGAAGGGGTGGAATGTTCCGGCACTGGAAAAAATTATAGAAATCATTCAGTGGGTTTCCATTGCTTCGATGAGATTTCCACAGGAAATCTCATTAAACCAATGCAAATCTGCTAAATATTTTCTATAATTATTTTCTAGTGCAGTATGTGCCACTCTGGACAGATTGTCCAAAATCCGGCTGCAGGACAAGGGTTAATAATAAAATAAAGGAACTTCCAGTGTATTATTTTGTTTGCTTTTTTACTCCTATTTTTGGGGGGGGGTTGAAATTGCAGTTTAAAACAATTTTAGAATCTACATACTGTGAATTTTTATGTACATACTGAACTTAGGCCAGCGTTATATGCGTATATTTGTAACTTGCATACCCGATAATGAAAGACTGAATCACGATACTGGGCCTCCATTGCTCCGATCTTCACGGTAACGTATCCCTTAGCAACCTGACCACGCCAGTCCGCACGGCATACAATCCTGAAATAGGCAAGAAATTTATAACTAATGTATCAACAAAGTTTAAACTTCAACTAGCCTTATTACCACTTAAACAAACTTTATCATTTTGTGTCAGTAAATTAGTTACTGCAAAAAAATTCATTTAACTCTTAAAGTGCTGAGAAAAAGATTTGCTCATTTCAGTTTTCAAATTCCAACTAAAACAGGCTGTTTTGAGAACCTATCCTGTGGTAATTTGTTTAAAAGAGCTACTAAAGGATAGGTTTTCAACAGCACAAGGTGGTCACAGTTTTAAGACAGGCTGAAATCAACAAAGCACTTTAAGGGTTAATAATCTTAAATGGCCACCTAAGAAGTATCAGCATTCTAACACAATAAATCCTTGTCAAGGTTTTTGGAGAAGCAGAATAAATAAAGAAAAAATTCACGGCATCTGATGTAATCAATTTGTAACAAATGGATACTTTTTAAGTCACCAAGACAGCCAAAATTACACGTCAAGATAAATTCTGAACTAAGAGCACTTTAAGCTAATAATTTCATAAAGTTTTTGTCACTGAAGTTGATCAAAGATGCATTTTCCAAATATTATTATGTTTGCATTTCCATTAATGAAACCGATTCTGCTACGAAAACTCTTTTTTATCCTAACAAGCATATCTATTGCAATGTGACAAATGACGAAGGCCAGAATTCTGCTCATAAGAAAAGCAAGATACTGGCCCTCATTTTCCTGACAAGAGCAATTTATCACTTGAGTAAAAACACTGCTCACTTTATCAGGTTAATATATAGGCTGACAAATGAACAGAATACATCATTTCCATTTCCGGGGTGCCATTTCAAAAAGTTGTCATAGGACTCATAAACATGTCACTGGATCAACAAGTTTATATTTACAAATAGCAAAATTGTTGTAAACTGTGTATTTTCCAAAGAAAAATCTTGTTTATCTTTGGAAAGTGCACAGTTTACAATGATTTTGCTGTTTGTAAACTGAATCCTTTAACCCTCACCGTGCGGCTCACGGAAATACCCGGATCAGGCTACTAAAAGCGGCTCACGGAAATATCCGGGTCAGGCTACTAGTAGCCTGACCCAGATATTTCTGTGAGCCACATGAACATACATGCAGTCATGTTGAGTGAGGCATTAATTGGGATAATCGAAATCTTGAAAAAATTCCGGGATATGCCACTCAAGAAAACTTCTCCAAAACTATGCTGCACAGTAAGGGTTAATCAAAACACAGATGAACTGACCAATCCGTGCAGAGATTATCTGACCAATCAAAGAACAAATCAGATTAGTGCAGAGATCACAAACCAATAAGTGCAGTTCTGAGCAGTCAAAGTATAGATGATCTGGGCTCGTTCTTCAAAGCGATCTTAGGTTAAGTTGATCGTAAGTGATGATAAATAACATTCGCTTACGACTGTCATCGCGCAGAAATCGCATTTGGTACATTCGTAAGCCTATGATAAGAAACACCTTCATAGAGCATTGTTTCAAAAATCCCTTACGATCACCTTAACACTAAAATCGCTTTGAGGAACATGGCCCTGACTACTCAAAGCACAGATGACCTGACCAATCGGTGCACAGATCCTATGATATTTACATTACCAACACTGGTCTACCAAAAAACATTAAAGATCATACCACAGTTAAACGCAAAGCAACAACACCTTCAGAACATCGAATACTCTTTGTCCATAGAATACCTTCTTTGTTCATCGAATACTCTACTGAGAACTAATAAATAAATACGGACAGTGCTACCAAAAATCTACAGAACCCTCCAATCCTAGTACACAAGATTCCAAACAATAGAGGAAAAATGGCAGTAGTTTATCAGGGCCCCGTTCCTCAAAGTGATTTTAGGGTAAGTTGATCATAAGTAATTTTTGAAACAGTGTCCTGTGGAGTTGTTTCTTATCATAGGCTTACGACTGTCGTAGCACAGAGATTGATTTGGAACCGGTGCCGAATGGCACCGGTTCCAAATAGATCTCTGCGCTACGACAGTCGTAAGCCAATGTTATATTTTAGCACTTACAATCAATTTAGTCTTAGATCCCTTAGAGGTAAAGGGCCCTGGATATAAAAGGGCAAAGGGTGAAGCAATTCTTTTATATCCCAATAAAGTACTGCCATGAGCTCTCTATCCTACTTAAAGCACAGTCAAAAAGCATGTGTTCTTTGTGCATATTTGTCTCAAGTGGATTGTCTTTAGTTCATTATTATCAATGTCTAAAGTACAAAATGTGACCAGATGGGAAAAAACCCATTGGTCAAGTCCTTTTCTCTGTGCTTTTAAGTTGTTTCTATTCCAGTCCTAAGAACAACTGAATTTAAACTAGATTTTAAACAGGCACACCATGGCTCGCAAGCAGCACAATATCCACTGAATACATTTTCTGTACAGATTATCCACTGAATACATTTTCTGTACAGATTATCCACTGAATACATTTTCTGTACACATTTCTTTTATTATATTCATAAAAAAAAACATTTATTTTTCACACCTGTTGCCTTTTTTCAAACAAATGCCTCATATGAGGATTGAACAATGCTTCGGATGAGTGAGTGAGTTATTGTTTAACACTGCTTGGGCAAAGATTGGAAGAATATATCTGTTACAATGTTGCTCGTGGTGTTGTTTTACAGACTGGAAAATGCTCCGGTGATCAGCAGCTGCTGATGTGGAACCTACATAAGGCAAAGGACGTAAAGACAAGAGGTGGATTTCAAAGACAATGAGATTGATCTTTTGAGGTGACAACAGACTTAAACCCTACAAAATCCAGGCCCATCTTGGTGTAAACAGATTGATCATGGCTGTAAGTATTTACAGCTATTGTACATCTTAGTTTTCAAATTCCAACTGAAACAGACTGTTGAAAAGTTATCCTGTGGTAATTTGTTTGCTCTGTTTGTTGAGCTCTTTTAAGCAAATTACCACATGATAGCTTTTCAACAGCACAAGGTAATCACAGTTTTAAGACTGGCTAAAATCATCTCAACACTTTGAAGGTTAATGGAAGTGTACAACGGTCAAGAAGACATATTGACTAAAATTGATCTTAGCTTTTGAAAGCTTTGTGGACCAGGCCCCAGGCTTGTAAGGATTTACAACTATTGTTGTGTTATAATCACTTTGTGTAAGTGGGGCCCGTACATTCTGACCTTGGCGTTCCTCTATCCAACACAGACTGTACTGGTGAAGGCTTAGACTCCCGTACAGTTGTACAGACAGTGCATTGAGGTATGAAAATGATCAAATACATCAAATGTGTTTATTAGAGGGTTTTAAATGCCCGGCTTAAAATGTTCTAGATTTAATATGTCTCAGTATCAATAGTGATCAGTTAGAAAAGTGATTCATAGATGTTGATACACGGGAGCAGATGTTTAAATACTAAAGCAAATGTCGGAAAATATGAGCTAACCATGAAAAACACCAGAGCAAATGTTGCAATTGGAACATTATTGGAACATTAAAGCAGATGTTGAAAAAACAAGAAATTTTTTTAAACCACCAGAGATGCTAAATGCTTGTTTTAAATAAGGTGAAAATATCCTTACTAACCATCTGGAGCCGAATGTGGCAGCTTGGGTTGAAATTTTCCACAATGAGTAGAATATGTAAACAAATTTCACCTGGTAATCCAATAACATGGGTCACATTTAATGATATCTTAACTTTCATCTTAGGGCTCTCATTATGAGAGCACTAAGATGAAAGTTAAGATATCTTAGTTTTGCGACAATTGCATCAAAAGAAACCCAGAGCGATGACGGATGCAGTATGTCACTGAGCAATACAGCCGAGTCCTGTTATCAAGGAGCTCTCGTAAGGCTAAGACACCTTAGCACTCTCATCGCAAGAGCACAAAGATGAAAGATATCTTAGCCCTATGACGACTTTTTGGAAAGAGACAAAGCAATGATAAGTGCAATGTGCCATGGAGCTGTTAGGATTTGTTGAAAATTAGAAATTGTATGAATGCATCATCATCATCATCATCAACACCATAATCATCAACACCATCATCATCATAAACAACACCACCATCATCATCACCATAATCATCAACACCATCATCATCATCAACACCATAATCATCATCATCATCAACAACCAACAACCATCAACATCATCTTCATCAATATCATTAACATCATCATCAGCTGATTAAAGTGTTATCAATACAAGTGAAATAACCCATAAAGTATTAGCATGAGGCACCAGCTACAGAAACAACTTTAACCCCCAGAGTGCCAAGTTCAACATTTGTCCGTTTCAATTTACTAATTCAAGTCTATATAGGCTTTTAAAAACCTATCCTGTGATCATTTGTTTAAAAGAGCTACGACTGGAGCTCTTTTAAACAAATTATCACAGGATAGGTTTTCAACAGCATTAAGTGGAAACAGTAAAGTCTCCAGTTTGACATTCTAAGGGTTAACTAGGAATTGCTGTGTCGTACCTGATAATACAGTAACGTACCTGATAATACAGTAACGTACCTGATAATGCAGTAGCGGTGCAGCTTTCTGAGATGATAACTCATAAGGCAGAAAGGGAAGGGTAGAAGACACACAGACACCATTCACTCACCACTTGAAGACTATAAACATGTTAACCCTTAAAGTATTCAGCACAACATTTGTCTGTTCAGTGTCCAACTTTCTAAACAAGACATGCTGTTGAAAAGTTGTCCTGTGGTAATTTGTTTAAAAGAGCTCCTGCTGGAGCTCTTTTAAACAAATTATCACAGGTCAGGCTTTGAACAGCACAAGGTGGTCAAAGGTTAAATTCCTGCTAACCTTGATTCAGCACTTAAAGGGTTAACCAAATATACAACATACAAGGGCAGACAACTCTGTAAGAGATGAAAATAAGTTCACAATATTTAAAATCAAACATGTATTATGCAGACTGAAACATAAAAAATAGAAGAGAATGAAAAGAAACCAAATAATTTAACACTGAATGTCATTCAACAAAACCACAGGTTTCACTTGATCTTTTACAAAGTATTGACAAACGTGAGGTTCATTAAAATAAATACTGTAGGTGCAGACATGTTATACAATGGCAGTAAGATGATACACAATGTTATTGAGAAGTTAGATGCATCAAGCAGGTGCTTCACAAAACCCTTGTAACATGCTCATAGCCATAATGGCTTAAAACAAACAAATGCAAAATCGCTGTAAATTACGCACTTTCCAAAGAATATGAATTTTTAGAATAAAAAATTCATACTCAGCCTGAACCATACATTTGGCGGACTGGAAGTAGCATGACAGTTGGTGGTGCGCATGCGCAGTTAGCCCTCATGACTACCAGTAAGGAGTTATCTTTTGTTTACTATGTAACCAGGGTCATGAATTAGTTCCCTTCCCCTCCCTACCGATCATGATAAGGAAATGGCAATATGTATGAGCGAGTGAGTGAGTGAGTGAGTGAGTGAGTGAGTGAGTGAGTGAGCGAGTTATTGCTTAGCACTGCTTGGGAAATATTACAGCCATTAGCGGCGGGTTTAACATTCTAAACTTAACTGTTAGGTATTGAAGAACAGTTCATTTCGAGTTCAAAGTGATGTACCTACATCCTACTCTTACTAATTAGGGATCAACTAACATCTAAACAGAGTTACCCTCTGTGAAGGGCAGAAGTAGGGTAAATCGTTTATTCAGCAATTATTAAGTTTTTGGTGTTAAATATAAAAATATCAACGCCAGAAAATAATCTAAATCGTTTTCTGTCAAGGCAATTCAGCTAAAAAAGTTGAAGAAAGAAGAACAACCCTGATAATTACATTTTAGACTGGCTACCTGTGATGAAACCTAGATTCATCTTTATGACCCTGAAAGTAAACAGGAATCAATGGAATGGAAACATGCCAACACCTCTCTCAGAACCAAGACGTTAAAACATCCAGATCAGTCATGAGGTTATGACCACAATATTTGGAATAGTTGGGGCATTATCCATATGGATTACCTGCCACATGGAACTATAATGAATGGTGAATATTACGCCAACTTATGGAGACATTTGCAACAATCCATAAAGAAAAAGCACCATAGAAAAATTAGATATAACATTCTTCTTCATAAGGATAATGCACCAGTTCACACCAGATGTTGCATTGGCAGCTGTGCGGGAATATGGCTATCTTGTTTCTATGTGATTACCATCTGTTCACAAATTTGAATAACTCTTGCATGCTCAAAGATTTGTCAATGATAATGAACTTACTGATGCTGTAGAGGCTTGGTTAGAGGATCAAACTAGAGAGTTCTACAGACGAGGCATCAGTGACAGGTAGACTAGGTGGATTAAGTGTGTTGAGTTACTATGTTGGGACAATGTTGAAAAATAATTGTGTTTTTCTGCAGGTATTCTCACATTTAATATGTTTGGCTCAAAACTTTTTAAAATCCTCTCATATATTTGAAACTATTTCTAAAACTTTTTCTTTTGAGCAAAGGTTGAATTTCAACTTCTGATGATCACTGAAACGCGTAAAAGGTCGTGTCTGCAGCTTGATGCAAAGATACAGTAAGTTCCACTTTAAAACATTCTTGCAAGAATCTATACCAAACTGTTAAATAAAGATGTCAGCTATAAAGATATTTTGTCTTTCAGAATAGCTTAGATAAATATCTAATAAAGCTACAAACATCATCATCATTTATTATTTTTATGGATGTCCACTTCAATGTATGTATGTTTAGACACTTCAGGGCATAAGCTTTTCTGCAGAAGGAGCAAGCCTGTGCCTAGAAGAGTCGTGAACATGCATACAAAACATGAATTATGCCTGACCACGTCAAAATGTTCCTTGAATTGATCATTATCATTTTCAAATATTTTAATTAAAAAATTATACTTTCTTTTCACTTCAGGTTCTCTGTCTAGATTCAATGCATGTAGTACATATATGAACATGCCTATCAGATTAATCTTATACACGATGAATATGACTAATGTTTAGTAGACTGAACACTGATTATCATATGTGTATTGCCACCATCATACTGTACCCTTGTGACAAACTTATTAATCCTGTCTGGATTCAATGTCTGTAGTACATAAATGGCCCTGGCTGTCACTCCATGGACTGATTATCATTTGTATATTGCCACCATCATAATATATACTATCCTGTCTGAATTCAATGCCTGTAGTACATATATACGACATGACTACGATGAATCCTACAAAGGATGAACATAACTGATGTTCAGTAAACTGAACACTGGTTATTACATGGTTATTGCTACCATCATATTGTACCTTGTGACAAACAAAACTGATTAAAAGATTGTCACTAACTTGGAAGACAATGGTACCCTTATTGTTTTTGGTCAACATTTGGCTCTTTTTTGACATGCTGAACTTTGACAAATGTATACAACAGTAACCCTCAATCTTCGTGGATTCAATTTAGACAAGGATAAACCTAAGGAAATTTAAAGATCATGTTCCTCCTAAATCACATACGAAAGTACAAATTTTGAAGAACAAAATTAAATAAAAGAAACTTCAATAAAAACACATAAACAAGAACAATATGTTAATTATTTCACAAATTAGTGAGGAAGAATTTAATTTTTAAAGCATATTTTGGATGTCAACTTGTTTGTATGTTGATGACATTTTGCTTCTTCATCCAGTGAATGATTTCCACTCAATTGATGAAGAAGCAAGCATATGTTCTGAAACATTGTGAATGTCTGAACAAAGAGGGCGACATCCATAAAAGGCTTGAATGAAACATTTAAAATATTAACAAATTATAGTGCCCACTTGTATAGGCCCAAAAAAATATTTGTTGTGGTTCCGATTACACGACCTTGCCTACATTTTGGGTGCCAACCTTATTATTTTTTATTATCATAATGACAAAAAATAACATTGTATCAGCTACTGCAGCTGAAAACCTATTTTATCTTATAAAGCCTTAAAGTGCTGAGCACAACATTTGCAGATTTTAGTTTTCAAATTCCAACTGATACAGGCTGTTGAAAACCTATCCTGTGATATTTTGTTTAAAAGAGCTCCTACAGGAGCAAGATTGTCACAGTTTTAAAACTGGCTAAAATCCACTCAGCACTTTAGAGTTCAAATTGGATATCAGGAAAAAATATTTCCATAAAATAAAATTCCCGACCGACCTACCCTAAATTTTAAAGAAATGTAATCGGAACCACAACAATTTTTTTGTTTGGTCTTTATAAATCTAGTAAAACAATATAGCATTCAAAACAAAGCAAAACAAACAAGCGAAACACTGTCAATCAACACTTTTGTATTTAGCAAATTAAACAACTTTATTGATCTGAGTATTTAGTCCGGATACTCGGGTTGTGTATTGCCCAAATTGGTGTTGCGATATGTTTCGATAATATTCTATCTATTGCAATACATATTTCAATATATTGAAAGGAAATATACTGCAATCTGAAATTCCATATTCCAATTTAAGTAGATAGTTGAAATTCTGTCCCGTGATAATTATTTAAAAGAGCTCCTACACACAGGATAGGTTTTCAACAGCACAAAGTAGTTTTAATTATGTGACCTACTAAAATCAATTCGGCACTCTAAGGGCCAAGTCATCGACAACTTTTTAATAATAAAAATAATAAAAACTGAAAATTAAATCAACTAAAACAGTTTCCACTGTTATTAGCCATTTGTTTTCATTTTAAAGCCCCGTTTCCGGGTAGTGTCCTAAGGCACTGGGAAGAATATGACCCCAGTAACCCTATGCTTGACGTACAATGAGGATCTTTTGCTGTAACTTTTCTTTTTGTCATTCTCTTTTTCTTATCTGCTATTCCCTTCGTGTGCATCTTGTACACCACATGACGATATAGCTTAAATATTACTGAAAGTGATGTAAAACTCTGTTTCACTAACTCAGTTTACAGCATTTTTTAGATTTTAATAAAATTATTAGTCATAAAAAGTACCACGCCATTTAAACTTATCTGAAATAATTTTCAGTTTTGTTTTTTGTGCGAAATAAATTTCATTAATAAAAGACATTACGGTAATCACTATACCGGTACATCACAAACGTATCACAGTATGTAATTGTAACAATAAATATTGCTGTTTAACGGTAATACTACGCAGCCTTACCGGATATTTACAAGCACTTTCATAAGGACAATAATTTCGGTTTTCAGATGCCAAGTTCACTGTACATTGTACATTTTCCGATGAAAAACAAGTTTAAATAAAAACATTTACTGTTTTAAGAATAAACAACATTCTGTTTTTAACTATTAAGCGGTGAATTGGTGTTGGATTTTAAAACCGTGAACACTTGATGCTGGCGAAAACATGTGACCACAACACCGTTTATCATCAATCGTTTTAGGATTGACTTTAGATACTGAAATCAACACAAGATGTCACCACCATAGGAGGCCTAGCCCCCGTTCTCTAAAACGATCTTAATCATATCTTGAGATGATGGTACATGAT
>JAULCD010080476.1:0-11772 GCA_032361085.1 Calliostoma canaliculatum
ATCCTGCGATAATTTGTTTAAAAGAGCTCCAACCCGAGCTCTTTTAAACAAATTTCCGCAGGATAGGTTTTCAACAGCACAAGGTAGTCGCGGTTTTTAAAGTCCTACGGAAATAAATTTGGTGCTCTAAGGGTTAAATTTTTATTAACATTATCATAGTAAGGCATCATAAAATGTCACACATATTTGCGAAAAATGCGAAATTATGAACTGTTTCTAACCAAAGTGATGTAAAACGCAAAAAGTGCGCAATGTTTTGGCATGCTGTGTCTCAAGAACATCAACACAACTTTTAGGCAGACATTTTGTACTTGACATAATCCAGACATTGTTCAGTACCATAACCAATTCCACAAGGCCAACGAGTTTAGCAATTTGATTAAATCCAGTCGATTTGCTTTGTTTTGCTTCCCTCCACATTACAAGTGGATCTGGGAATTTTCTGTAAAGTTCATCACAATCGACCAATCAGATTGAAACTTCTTTTGGCGTTACAGTATTGGCTTTACAAATTCAAAAGCCTTGAAACGAACGATTTTGTCGGCAGCGCGCAGATTGATCCATCGTAGGTCAATTTGTTGTGAACCCGAACGAGATGCTCCAAGACCCACTTGTGAAGTTAAGAGAAGTACAACGAAGCAAAAGGACTGGTTTTAATCAAATTGTTGGGTTCAGTTTACAAAATTATTGTATTCTGTGCACTTTCCTAAAACCCAACACAATTTTCACATTAGACCAAAGGGTTTGATTACAATGTCAAAATCACTGTAAACTGTGCATTTTCGAAAGAAAAAATTGTTTTTCTATAGAAAGTGCACAGTTTACAGTAATTTTGACATCAAAACAAAAAGGTCAGTTAATAAATGTTAAATTTTTTTGTCAACTGTGCACTTCCCAAAGAAAGAATAGCTTGGTTTATACAAGCTAAAACTTTATTTTCATTCCCTGAAAGGAGCTCTTTTGAACAAGTTACCACAGAAAATGTTTATGTAATTAGCACTTAAAGGGTCTTGGAATATACACAATCATAAAAACAATCAATTTCCAAAAAGTCAATTTTTTTTATTTGATTTAAAATTTTCAAGATACTTAAGTGATCAAATGTGTGTGTCAAGATACAATATTCTTTGCCCAATATTCTTTTCTTTACAGAACTAAAAATATTTTGTTTGCAAATGTATTTGCCATTCCTGGTAAAATCACTGAACCACAAAAATTCATCATTATCACCATTTTTCTGGAGAAAATGAAGGTTTACGTGTCCACCATTTTTCTGCTCTCAACCCTGTTAAAATTCATATCACAAGCAGACAGGTGCAGTAGAAAATCAAAATTTAACCCTCAAAGTGCTACCAGCATAATAATTTTAGAACAAAAAATGAAACTTAAGAAATCGGTTAAAAACTATCCTGTGGCAATTTGTTTAAAAGAGCTCCTTCTGGAGCTCTTTTAAAAAAATTACCACAGAATAGGTTTTTAACAGAAGTTGTTTACAATTCTACTGAAATTAATTCAGCTCTTTAAGGGTTAACCGTTTCATCTACTTTCCTCAAACACCTGCCCTTTCTCCCCTTGCATAAATTAATCTCATCCCTGCACAATTCCCATCCAAACTACCATCGGACAAGTGTAACAAAATGGCTGCCTTTTATTAACATTCAAATCCTTCTTATAAAATAGCTGAGTTTCAATGTATAAAACCCATACCACATCTGTCAATCAAATCATATTTCACATTTCATTCCATACACTATCCATGCATGATTTGATCCTTGCTGACTTGATTACAAAATGGTGTTCTTTACAAAATGGCAGCAGTCTATGGTGAATACTTTGTTGATGACTAAATGGTCTTGCCCCTGTTTTACGAAAACATCTTAACACTACAACCTTCTAAACACTGTCTTAGATTGTGACTTGGCGCTTTCAGTTAGAATTCCATAATTTAGCCAAAACTGAAGTCACAGGAAGAATGATCTTATCTGGCTTAAGACATATATATATGTCAAAGATCAAATTTTAAAGATGGTTGCCAAAGCCCATGAAGATCTTTCAAACAAATTTCCTAGAATAGCATTTCAATAAGCACTAAATTTGGGATTAGATTTCATAAATGTTGCAAGTACTCACATGACTTATGGATTTGATTAACAAATGCAAAATCAATGCAATCTGAGCACTTTCAAATTAAAAATATTTTTTTCTTTGGTAAATGCACATTTTCCAATGATTTTAGCATTTGTTTACTAAACCAATAGGTCCTGTGAAAACAAGGCTTAAGAACATCTATAAGAGGGGCATATCTGTTAGAAGGTTGTATATTTAACCTTTACAGTGATGAATAGGGTTAAGTAGATTTTTAAACTATGACCATCTTGTGATGTAAAAAATCTGTCCTGTGGTAATTTGTTTAAAAGAGCTCCTAATGGAGCTCTTTTAAACAAATTACCACAGGATAGGTTTTTTTAACAACTTACTTTAGGCAAAATTTTAACAATGAAATGGTGTAACGCCACTTTCAAAAAATTTTCAGTTATATTGCGGCAGCAGGAGGAAAGCCTGCATCACCAGTTTGGTTATGTGATTCAGTAAAACCTGCAAGCTTAGGCCGGTGGAAAAAAATTTGGGCTCAGCACTTTAAGGGTTAACATCTTTCACTGGAGATTATCTTTTAGAAGGTTGTATATTTAGGATGTTTTTATAAAACACAAGCCTGGTATATCACTCTCTCACTCTCGCATCTATTAACAGAATGTTCAACCAGAGATGTTGCAGACAGCCAAACATGAAATAAATAGCACAACTCGACACCTAACTCGTTCTCCAAGAACAAAGGTCACACTTTATTTCATCTTCCGATATCACATTCCTAGGGACCATTCATTATTTATAGCTGAGGGGGTTAGGTTGAAGATTTTAACCCTTTGTGAGCCCAGGTGTTTTTAAAAAACCAACTTATTGACCAAATTTCATCGTAAATAGACTGTTGAAAACCTATCCTGTAATAATTTGTTTCAAAGAGCTCCTGAAGGAGCTCTTTGAAACAAATTATCACAGAATAGGTTATCAACAGTGCCAGAAAGTCATAGTTTTAAGTCCTACTGAAGTTAGTTCTGCACTCTAAGGGTGAAGGGATTTTTAGCAATTTTGTTGAAAGGGGTTCAACAATGTACTAGCATAAGATTTTGGTGAGCGAGTTGGGGTTTTATGTTGTTTTCAAAATCTTTTCAGTTATCTCAACAAGGTTTATTGCAGGAGGAAAGCCTGCATCACCATTGTGGTCATGTGATGAGGGAAACCTGTGAGTTTCTACATGAGGTACTGTAAATCATGAAATTAAATCGAGCTTGAAATGAACGAGAAAAATGCGCCTGACTTAAGCTCGCATTAGTTTCATGTCCCATTTTTGTCTGACTTTGTAACTTGATGGTTGCATTTATGTCCCATTTTCGTCTGCTGTCAGTTCCTCGCATTACTTTCATGATTTACAGTATTGGGCAGGTGACTACGTAAAGTGTACACAATATTTATGGGAGTCAATAATTTTTATTTTTTAAAAATCCTCACACCCCCAGCTATAAATTTTAAACAGTGTTGCATATTCACCTTTCAGTTCTCATTAATATTCACCTTTTATTCTGTTGACAATTGCACCATTGTAATCTAACTCTCACAACATTTCAGACTCCCTCGGTACCAAATAGCATCAATGTTATCTGCAACATCCCTGTAGTCAGGTGTGTACATCCTATGTACAATATATTACATCAGTTACACAACTTAATTCTCTGAAACTTCAACAGAACAGCCAATACAAGGGGGGTAACTCTAAGAATGGCACTTGTCTTGGCCTCATGGTGTGTCCACCTCCATCTTGGAATCCAGGCGGCTGAAGAGACGGGTTCTCCGAGAGCTGTTGGTGGCATGGGTGATTACTTCCATCCATCTGAAGGAGAGGTACCATAGGTTAGGCAAGACATGAAATATGATAGGATGAAGATTAAGTTAGGGTTTAACAACGTTTTCAACAGTATTTCAGTCATTTTAGAGAAGCCAAGATTTAAGAAACACATGGTTCTGTGTAACCTGCAAGTCTCGGCTGTTACTGACTAAACAAAAGTAATGCAAACTTTATGCCCTATACTCACAGCCTTGCAGAATATGGCATCCATCTCCCAATATATTTTATATGTCTGATTGTGATAGATTAAAATTGAATTAATTTTATTTGGGCCAGCTCATCATGATATATCATGTCACGGTTAACACAAATACTCCACTCAGAAACGTCACTGGAAAAAATTATAGAAATGAATCAGTTGATTTCCGTCGGTTTGATGAGATTTCCCTTGAATAATTTCGCTGAATAATTTCGCTACATGTTTTGTAGTATATACTGACTGAAAGCCAACATCGTAATAGGCCAATTTTTATAACGTCTTTTGATTTGACTCGACCATGGCCTTGAAAACTTACCTGGTAAAGGTGTATTCACTCTCAGCACGGAAGAAGTACACGTGGTTCTTGAACTGCAGCTTAAACACGTGATCTTTGTGGATGTTATCTTCTTCTTCCGGCGTGTTCACTGCGTAACCTAGCAATGGAAGGCTAGCCAGCGGGAAGTCGTCCTGAAAGAAATATCTTGGTTAGACAACATGGGTTTACCTTATTTTACTGCTACAGTACATGTATCAATACTTAACAATCAAACTTTTTCATTCATTTTTTATGATAAATCAAGCATACAATTTCTCTACCGAGACCACAGTAACATCCAACATAATTTCAGCTTTGGATAGTGTAAAAAGTATTCAAGATGTAAAATCAGTTCATTTATTTTATTTCAGGCCTAAAATTTTTTGTTGTCAATGTCGAATCTCTATAAGCTGGTAAAAACCTACCCTGTGGTAATTTATTTAAAAGAGCTCCCTTTGGGAGCTCTTTTAAACAAATTACCACTGGATAGGTTTTTAACAGTTAATTTAGGTTGGAAATAGACAAATAATGTGCTCAGTACTTTCAGAGTTAAACAAATTACCATAGTGTAGCTTTTAACAGTTTAAGATGGTTCTAGGGGTTCTAGGGTTAAAAATGACAAGAAGCTTACCTGGTAGGTTTTGTAAAAGAAAAGACAGAAGTTGGTGAACACAACCCATAACTTCTGCCAACCGTTGCTGTTCTTGAACTTCCTTAGCAGGTAGCCACTCAGCTGGTTCTGAAGGAACAAAACACACAGTAAGAGAATGTGTAATATTATGTGGGGTGTAGGGAGAGGGGAAGGGGTGGAAGAGATAAATAGAAAGGGAACAAGATTAGAGTAGAGTCAGAAAAATAAGGATGACAACTTTTTTACAGAGTGGGGTGCAAAACATCACATCTCACTCAATAAAGAAATTGTCATAATACTTGACGATACGAGAGTCTTTCCCAAACATTGCACCCCTCTCTATAAAGAAGTTGTTATCCATGAACCGTATTCAGTTTGTTAACATTCAAGAGAAGGGAGAAAGGGGGAAAGAGAAGGAGAAAGAAGGCGAAAGGGAAAAGAGAAGGATAAAGAGAAAGAGAAGGAGAATAAGAAAGAGGAAGAGAAGAAAGGAGAAATGGGAAAGAGGAAATCAAAAGAAAGGTAAAAGATAAGGAAGGAAAACGAGGAAAGAGAAGGAGAAAGAGGAGAAGGAAGAAGGAGAAAGGGTAAAGGATTAAGGGAGTGGGAGAATCAGGGAAGAGACATGGCAAAAATATGACAGTATAAAGTAACTTTTTAAAATTGCCAATTCCGGAACATTTCCTACTTATACTACCTAAATGAAAGTGGAGTTACTTTCTGGTTATTTCGTTAACAGCCAGCATTAAAGTAATCTCTAAAATACTAATTAAAGAAGTCTCCTAACTTATACTCACAGTTACTTTCATGATCTTTTAGTGATATCATCAACTGCCCGCATTAACCCTTAAAGTGCCGAGTTGATTTCAACCAGTCTTAAAACTGTGACCACCTTGTGCTGTTAAAAACTTATCCTGTGATAATTTGTTTAAAAGAGCTCCTGTAGGAGTCTTTTAAACAAATTATCACAGGATAGGTTCTCAACAGCCTGTATAGGTTGGAATATCAAAACTAAAATGAGTAAGTGTTGTGCTCAGGTTTTCAGCTGCAGTTGATGATACAATGTTTGCGTGGTGTTTTTTTTTCATTATAATAATAAAAATGTTAGGGTCGACTCCTGTATTGTAGGCAAGGTCGGATAATCGGAACCACAACTCATTTTGTATTTGGCCTTATTTAAAGTTTAATTGTGATATACAGCTTGAGTGTATCAGGGTAGAACTCATGAATATGTCAATGGTTCTTTTGTTGCAGGTATGTGGGCAATCTGTATGTAGCTGAAGCCCTTATGGAGCTGGACAAGATAGCAGATTCGATTGGTCACCTTAACCCAGAGCTGATCACCGACATCAGCACCTGCCCACCTGAACACAAGTTCCAAGATCAAGGTATGGGGATGTTGTCAACAGCCCACCTGGCTCTCTTTTGTAGCAAGAGAATTGGTTAGTTGTTGGTGTACTGGATTATTGATTTATTTTAATCCCACCAAGTGCATCCTAAATATATATCTATTTGGAGTGGAATACTTCTGCAGACAGTGGGGACAGAATGCAATGCTCAGGGATTTACCTCGACTTACAAGTTATTAAAACTGGCATTAAACCCTAATTCACTCATTTGGCACTTTATGGGTCGCAGACTATAATTTGGGGGTCCCACTCTGACACTTTTAGGAATCATCAACTTTTATGTAAAGTAAAAAAAGTTGAAATAAATTCAATAAATTAAAACTTGATTTTCAATAAAGTAGTATTGACTTTTTGTTGGCTCCCCTTCGGACGCACACGTCTGCGTCCATTGTCAAACTGTATGCATGTGGGACGCAGGGTTTTGCAGCCGGTAGATCCCTGATGCTGTACCTTAAGTATGTTTTCCCTCATTATCAACTTATATTTACATAGACCGGCCTCCGTGGTGTAGCGGTTAGAGCGTCTGCTCAGAAAGCAGAGTGTGCGGTAGGTCGGTGGTTCGATCCCAGGCCGCGTCAGATCAAAAGACGTTATAAAAGTTACACTCTTGCGATGGTTTGTCGTGAGGACTGGTTGACTCGGAGTCAGTATAAGGTGTCTGACTGAGATATTGATGTAAACTGCGACATAATATCTCCGTGAACTAGCACCTTAAAAATCGGTGAAATACCCGATCTGGTACAAGCAGACACAGGTCTGGATTTAATGAGTGAGTGAGTTAGGGTTTAAAGCCATTTTCAACAAATTTTAGTTATATCGTGGCGGTCAGATTTTACAGCAGAACACCTAGGGTGGCTATATCAAATAGTAAATTCAAGACTTGATTATCTTATCTAGACTGTCCACAAGGCTCCATTAATATACCAAAGTCATGGTGCAGGAAAAAAGGTGGTCAATTTCAAGTCATACTAATCAATTCGACCCTTTAATGGTTAAACCAATTGATAGGACTTTAACAGCTAGCACTCGTAAGATTATGGTAGCTGAGAGGGGCTATCGCAATATCACATTCTATAACCAACGCGATATGGCGATAAGACGAAAAGACATGGCAAAAGCACAACACCTACATGGCACAATCACAACATGACATGGCGATAAAATCGCCATGTCTTGTTGTGCTATCGCCATGTCCTGTCGTCTTATCGCGGTATCGCCATATTGCGTGGGTTATAGAACGCGATATTGCGATGGTCCCTACCGCACACTCCATTTTCTGAGCAGTAGATTTAATGAAACTGCATTCCGAACTTGACCGCAACCATTGTGGTTGTAGGGTTTGTGTTATGATCGTTACCCATTGTTAAGCCATAGATTATGAACAATCTCTGACTGTCAAGCCATTAATTATAAACAATCGTTGACTGTCAAGCCATTAATTATAAACAATCGTTGAATGTCAAGCCTAAGATTATAAACAATCTCTGACTGTCAAGCCATTGATTATAAACAATTTTTGACTCTCAACCATAGATTATAAACAATCTCCTAGTGACAAAAAATTATATAAAATATAAAAAAGAGGTTTCATAACATTTTTAATCAAACAACAACTGATATACACACAAACAACCATATGACCTCCCTGTCACTAATCTTACATATCTCATCATGCAACATTATCCATGAATATTCATATCTTATGTTGTGTATTTCTTACACAATTTGTCTCCGCGACTCACATGATTTATAAAATTTCATAACAACTTTCATAAAATAAACTTTCAAACAAATTTTTTTTACAAACTAAATATGTGTAATTAATTTTGACAACATATAAACTACTGTTGTCCTTCACCTTGATATCTCAGTTAAACCTCATTTGCCTATTTCTGTATCCAGCATTCACTTCTGTTGAAGATTTGTCCTGTGGTGGTTTGTTTAAAAGAGCTCCTGGAAGGAGCTCTTTTAAAGAAATCACCACAGGACAGATCTTTAACAGCCCAAGGTAGTCAAGAGTTTTATGTAATCCAAATCTGAATTTTTCACTAGATTAAGATATCTTGAGCTTAGACAAAGATATCCCTCCTGGCCACCAGTGATATCATGATATCTATTGCGAACTTAAAGTCATTTAATCTCTGCACACAAGAGGAATAAATAACAACTTTGGCACTCATGCAATAATTCAACTGTTATTTATAATAGTATTCTTTGTTAAAGCTTTGTATACAATCTTCCTTAACAACCTGTTAAGAATTACTTTAAACAAGCAGATGTTCATGAAATGATTAAAGAAAATACTCTAACATATTGGCTGAAATATTAACCCTTACCGTGCTTCTCGTACCGTACCGTACATCGTGAGTGATAGCAGGGCTCAAATAACTCTGCACGGTAAGGGTTAAGTCTAACGGAGCTAAGCGAAAGATTTGTTAATTTCAGTGTCTAAATTCCAACACATTAAGCTGTTGAAAACATATCCTGTGGTAATTTGTTTAAAAGAGCTCTTTTCAACAAATTACCACAGGATAGGTTTTCAACAGCAGACGGTGGTCTCTGTTTTAAGTCCTACTGAAATGAATTCAGTAATGTAAGGATTAACAGCTTTAGGTAGATGTCAGGTGACAAAGTGTCAGAGACATCACATATGATAAGTTGAAAATGACAAAGTAGCAGTATAGGCTTAATGTTCTTGTTAACAGCCACAGATAAAAGTCAGACGATGGAGGGTTAGATGACGTTGACACTGACGCTACAGGTAGATGTCAGACGAGGTAGTGTCAGTGACATGGCACATGATGACGTTGATGCTGATGTTGCTATAAGTAGATGTCAGGTGAGGGAGCGCTGAAGACATCACACATACCGGCGTTGACACTGATGTTGTCAATAGCTACAAGTAGATGTCAGGCGACGGAGTGCCGGAGACATCACACATGTTGACGTAGACAATAACAGAATAGCAGTAGAGGCTGACGTTCTTGTTGCGCATGTCGGAGATAACGTCCTGAAGGTCCATCAGACAGTCAGTGGTCAGGTGGTGGCCCTTCCTCCTCGGACAGTACAGGCCCTCTGTAATGTAACACTCAGTCAGGAAAGGCAAATTTAATTATATCAAACTTATTAACTCTTGGAGGGCTTAGTGATAAATGTGTCTGATTAAGCGTCCAAATTCCAGCAAAAAAATATGAACACTAATTATAAAAGATTAAAATACAAACACCAAAAATTCAAGTTTTTTGTTCAAAAAGTCCTTTAAAAAAGTACATAAACTAACCCTAAAAATGCAGAATTGATGTTTCAAATTAAAACTGTGACTACTTTACGCTGTAAAAACCTATCCAGTGGTAATTTGAGCTCCCGCAGGGAAGCTCTTTCAAACAAATTACAACTCGATAGATTTTTCGGCACTTTAAGGGTTAAGGGAGTCAGTTTATCTGCCAAGTTTTAGAACCTACCAAGATACACATATGCACATATTTGCACATACTCCACAAGGGGTGTGGAATTACTGTGCCCGACTTGTCAGACTTGAGAAATTTTAAACATGAACAAGTTTATTTTTAGGCGCTAGTCGTCCGCGGACAAGTATTGACTACTTTATATAATTTAGTAGTTTACCTGCGGACAGATTATGTCTGTTTACTTGTCGGTGAACAAGTTTTAAAACATGGTATTTCCACACCCCTCTCCACACAAACACTGCTGCAGTATCTATGTTACCTTTAAGATCGTCGGGGTGACAGTCTGAACTCTCCACATCTGGACACTGTGCAAGGTGGTCAAGCCAGGGGATGTCGGTCGACAACGTCCACTCACTGCCGTTAGCATTGTAGCCTGGACAGAGAACAAATCCTCACATAGTTGTAAATACACCACAGGGATGATATCAAGTCATACACACGTTTCACAAAGTTATAAATATGTTCGACAAAACAGCGAACACAGTAGAACTCTTTCAGTGCTAAGGGCCCATTTTAGTGTTTATATTCTAACCTAAATCAGCTAATACCACAGAATATGTTTTCAATAATACAAGGAAGCCACAGTTTAAGTCCTGCTAAAAACCAATTCAGGACTTTAAGGGTTATCCCTTACAGTGCTAAATACGGTTAAATAGATTTTTAAACTGTGACCACCTTGTGCTGTTAAAAAACTGTCCTGTAGTAATTTGTTCAAAAGAGTTCCTGTAGGAGCTCTTTTAAACAAATTACCACAGGTTAGGTTTATAACAGTTTATTTTGGGCGGAAATTTGACAAGGAAATCATTAAAAATTGGGCTCAGCACTTCAAGGGTTAACCAGTATGGCTACAAACATGCAAAAAAAACCAAGTGTTTTTCTGACAGGTTGCTTTAGCTTCAAATGTGACAGCTGGAATACTGCTCAATTGACGCTAAATATAGCCAATTGACGCTAAATATAGCCAATCAATCGATCAAATGGGATACAATTCGTTCTCAGTAGTTAATACTCACCATGTAGGGGTTATTTGATTATTATTACTTATTGCTTAGCGCCGCATGAGCAATATTGCAGCTATCCACGGCAAAAACAAGTTTAAAAAAGAGAGGGGGGATTCGAGTCCTGCTCTGCTGAGCGGCAGTTCAGGTATGCTTGACCTTGTTAATTGACTGCAGCTGGCTGGTAGCGTAAACATAACCGCCACTGATAGAAGTTAGGCCTCCCTGCATAATTACCCGACCTGCAAGGCAAGTGTTAAATTGCCAAGTTAATGTATCATTCTTGCATTGTACTGTTCTGTTCAATGTTGGAGGACACCTACCATGCATGATGTAAGCATTTCTGTAGCACTTCTCTTCATCATCTTCATCCACTGGGAAATTCTTGGCCTGTTCAAAATCCATAAATCTTAGCAGCTCCCTGCAACATAGAAAAAAAATCTTCAAAAATTTGGCAAAAAGCACAAACACAATAAGTAAAATGTGTTATAAGCATAAATATTATATGAGACAAAGGCGCAATTGTTAATTTTAATATCCAAAATAAGCCTTTAAAAATCTACACTCCTTAGGGAACTCTTTTAAACAAATTACCATAGGATAGGTTTTACAACCGCCTATTTTTGGTCCAACTAATATTATTTTATCATTACTAGGGTTGTAATTTGTAGTGAGTGAGTGAGTTAGGGTTTAACGCCGTTTTCAACAATGTTTCAGTTATATCGTGGCGGTTGTAATTTGTAGCTTCTTAGGATGGTTGGTGAAGTTCATTGATACCGGTAATCTAAGAT